>BGPR01016065.1:0-35421 GCA_013235015.1 Araneus ventricosus
GCAGAAATGAGTTGAATATGATTCATAAATGACGTGGGTAAAGGAACTCTCAATTGAAACCCACAATTAAGTATAAAAAATGATAAAAGTATTCCGAGCATTGTAAATATTGTAAAAAGTGTGTTGTGGTGTGAAATAAAAATATAAAAAGAATCAGTGCCGGATGGTCCGTCAACTATTTACAAAACAAAAATAAACAACAAGCTCAGCAAAAGATTGGTGTTAGAGAAAGTGGCTCACTGTTTCGTGCATCTGTCATAGATATCAAAAGTCGAGTCGTTAACTTCGAGCGCGAGGTCGTGTCTCACATCGCTCCGTTCAAAATTTTACTTTTTCACCCATAACTCATCAACCTCTAGCCCAAATTCAAAAATTTTTGTGTGTGTCAGTGCTCTAGTGATCACTCTCCAAATCAATTATCATATTTGGATTACACGATTAAAACTTCCGGTCTCAACAGGGGTGCAATTGGTTAATTTCCCAACGAACATGCCCCATTCTCAGATGTCTGGCTAACTCAAACGGAGTTGGCCGGGGTAAGTGCTTCCATTATGTTCCCATCTTATTGTGTGTACTATGCAGAACATTTTGATATTTTTTATTTGTTTGTACCATTTTTTGTTAATTATTAGTGATTTTTTGAAAAATGTTTATGTGCTCTAGTCAGACTTCCGTTTCCCTTTCTACCTTTGTGTTTGCAACCCTATAACTTTTCTTTTTATTTTTACATTTAAAAATTTCTTTTTCTATTTAATTCCCTAAACAATTCTTATTTCTCTCCCATTAGTGTTTTGTTCCTATCATTAAAACTTTAAAAGTTATAAAACTTTTAATAACTTACAAAGTAGGTTTTCAAGTCATTTTTTCTTCATTTCAATTAAACATCAACTTTGTTAATTTTTGTTGTTTAATCATTTTATCCTAAATTAAAAGTTCTTTTTCCCCCCCATCATTTAGGCGATTCTCTTCATTTTCTCCTCTTTCCTAACTCTCTAACTATTTTTGGTCAATTTTTCCCGATTTTTTTCAAAATTCACTCAAAAGAAGCCCTTCTCTATTTTTCGTTGTAAACACGGCGCTTGAGGGAGGAAATTGATTATGATGGCTAGAGCAGTTTTCTCAATGTTAATAATTCTAGTTTTAATTAATTCATAGTAATTACACTAATTAACTTTTGAGGTGGAACCATGTTTCTTTATAATAATTGTTCTTTTCTCATTCTTCCGGTCTTTGTTTCTTCTCATTATCTATATTCTTTCTTATTGTTTCATTGTGTTTTCTATCTTGTATATTCAGTTTTAATTATTAACTTAGGCAATACCAGCCATTAGTCTCAATCCGCCATCTTGTGCACATTAAGTTGTTGTTTGGGCCAGACAGGGAGGCGCCTTCGGCATCTAGTGACAGTACTTACTCCGCTACCTAATTGGCTCCCTCATATAAGAACCTATACCAGAGTGTTGCCATAAGGCACTAAGAATTAACTGTTGCCACTCTTTTTATCATAGTTTTATTGCAAAATATTCCAAATTCTGTACTATCATCATCATCATTCCCATTCGGCACTCAATCAATCAATTCAAATTAACTCTCTTCCTTTCTGGTCTGAACGATAACTGTGTGGACGTATGTGGCAATTAAATATTAATTATGGTCAATTAGTACCAAGTTCATATAAATTGGGTCCACCATCTTGTTTTTCCCATTTATTTACCTTCCTTCTATATCTCTAGCCTTTGATGTAACCATGGTTACCATTGGTAGCATTCCCTATAGTTTAACATTGTTGATTTGTTTTGATTAATTTTTACATTTCTAATTATATCACTGTTATTTATAATTAGATTTCATTAAGCTCTTATTATATTGTTCCAATCTAGGTTTGCCATCTTTTTGCTCACAATTTTCATATTTTTCTTCATTTCTTCCCCCCTTTTTCCTCCCTTTCCTCAATTCACTTCTTTTCTTCTTTTCCCCTCTCCATTATTATCAATCAAACCCATTTTTGGTGTGTGATTAGTTTAGGCCCCCCCCCCATCATTGCCTAAAAATTTCAGGCTTTTATCAGTTTAAATATAAAAGTTATTTGCAATTTAAATTATTTTCCCCCCCTTTTTGGTCACAGGTTTTTTCCTATGTGTTTTTAACATGGGAAATACTTTAGCTTATAGCTCACCTCCTTTTTATCCCAGGGTCACCATATTTGGTACACACCAGGTACCCATTTTTCTCCCCCCCTAAAAATTTTCACCCCCCTCTCTTCGTTTCTTCCCCCTTCTTTTTCCTTTCTTTGGTTCCGCCTCTTTTCGTTTTCTTTTCCATCAGTTCATGGTTAATCAATGTTTACATAAGTCTAATGTTCCCAAATTATAAATTTTTTTTTCTCTGCATAGTGCATACGGGATTGGGGGCGTGGGAGGTAACTGCCCCGGCAGGCTCTAGTTATTTCCTCAGTTCACAAAATAATTTAACATTATGCCAAGAAATAGGAAAAACCGTGGCTATTTTAGCCAACAGTGTGACAGAGAAGTTCGGGACATTCCATATTCATTCAGAAATCCGACTAGCCATTCATCACGGGTCAACAGAACGAGATCATCCTCTCCAGAATCAAAGGATCTTACTTCCAATTCGAGCAATTCATATGCGCAAGGAACAGAAACACCATCAACTCCTTGCAGTTCACGAGTGCCAACTCGTTGGAGAATCGCACCCATTGACCAAGCATTGTCTAGATCTATTGAAAAAACAATTAAAGAGGGAAAAGATAAGAAAGATAGAATAATCCAACATATAAAGGAAAAAATCCCAGACCGCCTTGACAAATTCCTTGAACTCAATAAAGTATTATTCCCGGAATACCAATATTTAAGATCAGAGTCCTCACAGGCTGGGAAAGACTATACAATAAAAACAACATCTTCTACAGGGGTTAACCTACAACATCAAGGGTCACCCTCGCAATCACCGAACTCTTCATCACTAGTTCAAAATTCAGATGATATAATTCCTTCGGGAACAAACCCGCAACTATCACCAAGCACTTCTGACATTGAAGGAGCATTGGCGGATATGAGCCCCTTGAGTTTTCAAACAGTACAGGAGGAAGAGGAGATAAAAATCCTTTACTCAAACACCGAGCCTCACATCAATATCTCTTATTCCGAACAGGATAATCAAGAATTCACTCCCGACAGTGAATGTCTGTCCGATGAACTGGCAGAAAGAATAAGGAAAACACTTTCTTGTCAAACTCCAAACATTCCCAAAGCCTTAGATCTCCTTGATCATTTGGAAGCAGCTCAACTGGCATCGAAACTATCAGAGGTAAAACCCTATAAAGATACTGGCTCTTCCACTCTCTCAGCCGCAAAAGAGCTATCACATCCATTCTCTGTCATAAAAGAAAAAGAAACCCTCAATAGATCATTACATCAATTGAGAGAAATTATCTACTCTAAAGATCATAACAAAACTGCTCAATCTCCTCCCAGTTCCAAGGCAGAAGAACTATTTTCTTTAATTGAGGCGCAATTTGACAATCTCCTTCAACTGGCGGGTACTCATAAGGATGGCCTTGACCTATCACAAGCTAACTTACAACAATCAACTTCACAACAAGCCTCTATACCACCAGTAGATGTCAACCCCTCACTGGTTCCACCATCACAAAAAATTTTGGCAGAGAACTCACAAAGGCACACACTTCTTCTCTATCCAGCATTAGAAACATCTCAAGATCTTCCAACACTTCTTAACGAAACACTCCCAGCATCGAAATTCAAAATTAAAGGTCTTCACTCAATATCCAAAAATGGCATAGCAGTCTCATTTAACTCAGAGGAAGAAAAATCCTCATTCAATAACATTATTCAACATAGCGAAAGTTTTGCTTCAAAAATATTAACAAAACAACCTGGTGTGCGACATCCAAGTATCATCATTAAAAATGTTCCAACATCAATTCAATTAGAAGAAATCCAATCAACCATTCAATCCTACTCCAAAGATTCTGGTTTACTGAGAGCTCGTTTCCAGTTTCCAGGCTCAAAACCAGACACTACTAATTGGGTCCTAGAGTCACCAGCTACAGTTTTAAAGGAGCTCATTCTCAACAAAAAAATCCCACTGAGGTGGAAAATGTACCAGATCTTTTCCACATCAAGAAATGCAACTTTTGTCAGGCATACGGACACACAACTAAAAACTGTCATCATAATATTCCATCATGCGCGACATGCGCTGGCTATCACTCAACCAGAGACTGCTTATCCGAATACTGCTTCTGTGTTAATTGTTATTCCAAAGACCTCGACCACAATAATCCATCTTTATTTCATTCGGCAAGAGATAAAAAATGTCCATGTTATCTTGCTGAAATTCAGAAGTATAAAAACTCAAGAGACTATACCTACTACTAGCATACTCTTGGTATTGCACCATTTATATTGTGAACTATATAATACAAAAAGTGAATAATGCATGCTAATTCAAATTCTAAAAATTTTCAAGAAATAATTAATATTATTTAAACATAATAATTTGACAAAAATTTAAAATTATCTGTTAGAAATAACATCTGTTAAGTACAATCAATAATTTCAGTGCACCAACTGACAGGTTTAACTTCTTGCTGTTGCCAAGCATTTAACCTTGAATAATCTAATTAGAATGTTAAATATTATTTATATTAAATATGTCAGTAAACAATTATTAAAATTGTTCTTGTCTAGCTCATTAACCGTATTAAATAGTGTATTTAATTAAACTAAACTTTTCTTCTGAACGTTTTCACATTTTTTTTTTGTTTTATGTAAAAGGTCATTCCTTTTATATAGATTGGCATGGTTGTAACTCTTTCTTAATCTAGACCTATTTCCTAATTCACCAAGAGATCATAAAAACACCAAAATGTATAAAAATCTTAGTTGCAATAATTTTCTATCTTGTTATAATTTCATGTTACCTTTTTATGTCTAAACATTACAAAAAACGGGTCTTAATTTTGTTAAAGACCTGCATCTGTAATCTGCTATGTACTCTTCGTGTACCCTATTTTTATTGTTAAACATTACTTCTGTTGATTTAAATTGTATTTTCATAACTTATTTTTAATAAAGTTGTTCGGGCGTAGGTCTCCGGTGCGGGGCCTCATTGGCCCCGGGGGGGGGGGGGGGGTTGATCTCTTTTCCTACGGGCAGCCACCCAAACTGCGAAAAGAGATCGCGAGATCTCAAAAGCGGGGCTGCCTTGTAGAGTCAATGTCATAGATATCGAAAGTGAAAGTATTGATCACGGACCGCATAGTGGTAACTTTTTATCTCTTCTGGCCTTAGTAGGAAATCACGACGAAGTTATTGCTCGAAGAATTAGACACGGACCTGGAAACGCAAAATACACACACCATTCTGTGCAAAATGCCCTGCTAGATATTATGGCTGATGAAGTAAAAAATAAAATATTTGAAGAGATGCAGGCAGCTGAATATTTTGCTATTCTTGCTACGAGACAAAAGATTTAAGCAAGAAAGAACAGCTATCTATAGCTGTGCGTTATCTCTACGATGGAAACATTCATGAAGAATTTTTATGCATTGAAGAATTAGAAACATTGGACGCCGAAGGTCTGTCATCAAAAATTATAAATGTTATGAAAGATAGAGTAAATTTTCAGAATTGTGTCGGACAGGCTTATGATGGTGCCTCTGTAGTATCCGGCAAGCATGCAGGAGTTAATGCGATAATAAAAGACCGTGTGGCTCCACTAGCAAATTATATCCATTGTTTTGATCATAGACTTAACTTGGTTCTAGTTGACGTTATTAACAATAGCTCAGCTACGTCAATTCAATGCGTAAGGGATTGCTTATCATTATTGCAAAAACTTTATGTATTTGTAAGTTGCAGTAACATACACACCAAATGGATCAAAATGCAAACTGACAGAGGTTTAATAGTCATGGAATTAAAACCGTCTCAAATACTCGAGTGGGCATGTCAAGCATCAGCTACGGGACTGTTTGTAAAGATGTATGCTTTTGTATGAACTGTTGTCAGATGTGATTGAAAATATAGCTAACTCTGACCAGGGTCATAGAAAGCCCAGGGATCTTTATCAATTTTCCCCAGATTTCGATAAAACGTTGTTCGCCTGCGACATATTTTGAGTTCACTAAGAATTACCTCTGATATCTTCTCCAGAGCCCAGAATTAGATATTCTGATGCTCGGAACTTTTTTAAGTTCTTTCAAGAAGAATAAATGATTGTATATGGATACTACCATGCAAAATCTTTAGACCAAGCTGCCAACGTCTGTACGATTTAGGAATGCATGAGTATTCAGAAGAAAGCTGCGATATGCAGAGAGAAACCGAGACATGACGCGTGCCACAGCAGTAAAACAATTCAAACTATCTGAGAAAAATTTTATAATTGCGGATTGTCCCTGTAGAAAGGGCTGAAAAAAATTTTATGAGTGGATTATTGTCCCTGCAAAGGAGACTCAGAACAGAGGAGGATTTCAGAGGTATGTTATTTATATATTCCCATAATTTTTTATTCAATGTTTATATATAGTACAGCGTCTTGAAAAGAACTAATTGGGCTGCAGCCCAGGGGATAAAACAGAAACAAGTATATGCAAGGCAGCGAAAATCACTACAACAATTCACTTTGATTTTTGAATAAACTGTTTATTTAATAATAGTTTTAAATATTTAAAAAGTAAAATATTCTTAGGGTAGTAACTAGACAGCTATCGCATTTCAAAAATTTTAAATATATATGAATGTAAGCTGTCACACAAAATCTTTTTGAAAGGAATGGTGATTTTGAGATTATAAGAACATTAAAACCGAACAGGGTGACTTTTTCCCTCAATTATTTTATAGGTAGGTATTTACTTTAAGCCCAAGACTTTCAAATTCAATACGGTTCTGATAGGGCGCCAAATCACTCTATGGGGCTCTAAATTTTTAAGACGGCCCTGTGGTAGTAATATATTTACATCTATTTAAAACAAAAGCAAGAGACTAATACCATTTATGATTTTGTTGGGGAAATGTTTCCAGTCATTGATAGGCTCAAAAGGAATTGAACGACGTTTTTTCAATGATAATAAAATTATAATGTGGGCACATTAAAGCTTTGGTACCAGAGTCAACAACATTTTTGAAGACAGAAGATATCGTTGCTTTTGGTCAGTGTACCGCAAAAATCACAAGATCTGAAAATAGACTGGAGAATATGCGTCGTGTTTTGCAAGGAAGCCAGATGCATCTAACCGAAAACATTATTACAACTGCAGCAGTACATTTCCCAAGTTGCTGACGCATTTTACGAAATGAATAGATTGATAAAAAATTGCATACACTCTACAGGTTCAACATGTACGTACGAAAGTTTTAGCACTGCAGATTGTAAAAATTATATGCGCACGACCATGGTTCAGAATGAGCTTTAAAGTCCTCATGATCTTAGAGATGCATAGTAGCAGTCAAAGGAAGATTGTTCATAACATAGTAGAAAGTTTGATACATTGTATCCAAAGACCAGATTCAGCACTGATGTCATTAAAACCTACTATCACTATGGCTGATTTATCATATTTTAGAATAAAACCTAACAATTTTGTGGTTATGTTTGTTTTGTTGTATCATATTTATTTATTATGATTTAAAAGTCTTATTTTTTCTTTTGTAATGTAAATGTACCATTGGATTTGGAATGGACGCAAAACTGCGCTAAAATATTTAAATTAAATGCTTTTCACGGTTTAATATATCCACATGCTCTAATATTCACTTACACGCAAAACACATGACAATGAATGTAGAAAGAAAAATGTTAAATTTTGTTTGAAAAAGTTCATATATAATAACGCATGTTATCGTAATTGAATTCAAATATAATTTGACCGTCGGATCTATTTCTTTGTTTTGTTTGAGCTGAGTTAAATTTAAAATAGCTCTAGAGAAACCCTTAAAATTAGGTGATTTGAGGCTATTTTCAGCGGTGGTGAGTAATTATTTCTTTGAAATCTGTATAAACAGATTAATAATCTAAATACATAAAAATTCTCTGAATATTGACAATATTTTTTACTCCCGTTTTTGCAGCGGTTATTCAAATAGTAGGTAACTAAAAATCTGAAGAAAATTTGAGAGGTTATATTAGGCCCTTCTTTCCCCTATACAGAGTCGTGCCCCGCCGTCGGCAGACTGTGCCCCCAATCGACTCTACCGCCATCCTGTTTCAATATACGAAGAAGAAAGAGAAAGCATTGTAATCTTCAAAATTAGACCAGATTCTGACGAATCTCCACGTTTGAGACCTCCCTGAGGCCGAAAAACACAATTTTGGAATTGTGTGTCCGTGAACACGATAACTCGAAAACTATTAGAGATAAAGGGATGAAATTTCGTATGTGATCTTGACACATCATTTGTAGGTTTCTATTAAATTTTGGACAAAATCCGTCTACGGGAAGTCTGTTTGTCTGCCCGTTTTCATGTGAACACTATAACTCAGAAACTTGAATAGCTAGACGCATAAAATTTGGTACACAGTTTTATAATGAATGTAGGTCTGTATAAACTTTTGGGCCAAATCCGTAAAAGATTGACTGTATGTCGGTCTGCATAATAGCAAACTTCTGAACACAAAAACTTTCTAAGATGATGACTTAGATATATGAAATTTGGTATGTGGAATTCTAACCTTAATTGTAGATTTGTGTCCAATTTTAGTTTCAATCCGTTAAAACACCAGCGGGAGTGGTCTCCCCTAAACTTTCTCGTATACTTTTAACACGACGAGGACAAAAAATAAGCTAAATACTCTAAGCGCAGTGGAGATAAAAAAATGTCAATTAAACTCCCACCAAACTCGCTCGGATAAAATTTCAATCTGCTCTATTACCAGAATGCAACAAGTTTTGTACAGCACACGTTGAAACGACAAAACGGAAATAAAATAATCCGAGCAGGATCAGAATTCACCAAAACGGAGAAAAAAGAACCAAAAGGGATGAAACGAAGCGCGTTCTAAACTACAATTTCGTAGACCCAGTCAAAAAGCCAACTGTATGACTTCAGTAAAATAAGCTAAACTCTCGCCAACACACAGTCTCAATGGCTATTTTAGACCAAATATGCAATTTGGACACCTTTTTTCAACGTGACAAAATTTGAGCACAGATCTATATTTAATATTAGAAACGTCACACCAATTTTTATTTATATAAGCCAAAGGGTTTAGGAGATATAATTTTTACAAGTATGCGATTATACAGACCGACAGACAGTCAACCCTTTATCGGATTTGGCCCAAAATTTTATACAGACCTACATTCATGATGATAAAACTGTGTACCAAATTTTATTCATCTAGCTGTTCAAGTTTTGAGCTATAGTGTTCACATGACCGCGGACACATAGACAGACAGACTTTCCGAGGACGGATTTTGTCCAAAATTTGACAGAAACCTGCAATTTATGCTTAAAGACCACATACCAAATTTCATCCCCGTAGCTCTAATAGTTTTTGAGTAATCGTGTTCACAGACGGACGCATAATTCAAAATTCTGTTTTTGGACTCAGGGGTCTAAACAGTGGAGATTCGTCAAAATCTCAAGTTCAGATTTTTGACGATTACAATACTTTCTCTTCGTATACGAGAAAGTAAGAAAGTTTCAAATTCAGGGACGTGCGAGCGTCTCACATCTGGGGGGGGTGAGATCAAAAACATGCAAACTCTCATGATGAACTTTGCAGACTTAAAAGACAAATATTTTTATAGTGCCTAATATACATACATGTTCCTGCTGTGATGCATATCATTTTCAATGATGAGAACACGAAATATCTAAGGGGGCTCAAACAAAGACAAAAGACCTGCCTTCAAAAATCACATTAAAAAAATAAAGACAAAATTTAGCTTAGCAAAGGCACGATTTTATTCCCTCCTCGGTAGGAAGTCCTAACTCTCGATAGAAAATAAACTCGTCCTCTAAAAATCACTTTTGCGACCATTTATTAGCTGTGCTTTCCCAATGTATGTGTGTGGGTGCAACCCATCAGAAAAACTGGGAGAACTGCAAGAAATATCACATATGTCCTCAGAAACTAAATTTATTCGTAAAGATCTGAAAACCAAAACCATTTGGTATTTATTTAAAAGCGATATTTAGAAGCACCCTCATCTCAAGACTTTCTGAATCGCCATATAGCCTGATTTGGCCAATATAATCAAAAGAACATATCAACAATACAGTACAATCTTATTAACCTTCCAGCGGGCGCGCCTGTGCAAATTTTACGACAAACGGGATTTTTCATGCCCTCTTCTCACATTCGGAATCAAAACTGTCTGAAGGTCATTGCTATTCCTTCATGCGACCCTTCCCTTCAGGATTAAATGGGTTTGTCCGAGTTTCAAGGTACTTTCATATTGTTTTAGGCTTCTGTCGTAAAAATTTCGACGCGCGCCCGTTTCGTGTAATTTGAAATTTTTTTTTCACGTCTTAACGTTTCAGTTTGATAATTATATATACAGCGATTTAATATTTCATTTTACATTGTCAAAAATATTTAATATGTAATAAGCCTGCCAATAATCCACCAAGCTGAAGAATTTTCTTGAAAAACCTCAGTCTTATGAAAATACCTCACTACTGGAGCCCAAAAAATCTGATCGCCATTTGACATTACCATGCCTTAAAATTTAAATTATACATCACAACCTGAAAAAGCAAATATGAACAGCAACCATTATTGAGAAAAAGAGCTTGTGGTTTGTGTTTGAAAGAAATAAAACGATCATCAAAATCCATGAAATACAGTAGGAGCAATATCTCTAATCTCTAATATATATAAAAGGCAATGTTTGTGTGCGTGTGTGTGTGTGTGTTTGTCTGCGATGTCCAGACGAATCTATCGCACTTACAGCCATGAAATTTGGCACACAGGTAGTCGTAATGGTGACTGAATGCACCTCGAAGCCGAAATTTTAAATTTTAATCTAGAATTTTTTTTATTTAATGTTTTGTGTTGTTTTGGTTGATTTTTCGCACTAATTTCTCAATAGATTGGTTTCGAATAATTGTACGACAAAAATAGATACACCATCGGAAAGAGCACGCGATTTCCGTTCTAATGAAGTTAGTTTTGAATTTCTAACGTAATTTACTGAATTTTGAGAAATTTTTAAAAAATACCCAGTTTTGGCATCAAGATGTTACTTCTGATTTTAAATTTGTTGCATCCGACTTTCTAATAACACTATTAATTTCAATTTTTTTCAGCTTATAACTAGAACGGTTCTGTCGGATTTAAAACAAGAATGGTTAAAATATCTTTTATCGTTTTTTTTTAAATTAATTTTTTTCTGGGCCGTTGCGAGTTATTTTTCTCGATCGAGTTCCAAAAGCGGCACTTCTTCCGAACGTTGATGCCAATTTTGATTGGCGGACGCGTAGGATACGTCATGACCTTCACCTGAATGAATTACTTCGATTATTATTTTCGGATTTTATTTATATTTTGCTTGCTGTATAATAATCATTTTCACGTTCCAATTTTGTAATATTGTTTTGGATTAACGTACTCTGTACTGTAGCGTGAAAAAAAAAATAAGCAGGAAAATCAAAAAATGTGTATCTTTTGTTTTGATTTTGTTTTCAAAACTTTTTCATGTCATTGTGGGCGGTTCTTTTTTTTTTTTTTTTCATTTTGTTAAAGTCCTGATTCCACGGGCAACGCCGTGCGCGTACTGCTAGTATAGTATACTTGTACGCGTCACTCTCTGGCAAAAGTTCAATGTTTCGAGTGCAAGGACAATGATAAGAAACTAGGAAGAAAGTCTTTGTTGTACAATCTTAGTTGGTGTTATACTATTTTTTTATTATATATTCCTTCACACCGTTTTTAGAAAATAATAGTATTAAATCTTATTGCTTTCTCCGATTTCAGTATAATTTTAGATTTTCCAAACAATATAAAAATTAATTTTCACTCTTGATGAAAGGATTTGCTTTTCTGGTGCGTCTCTTATTACTATAATGAAGTAACTTACAACTGCAAGGATAAAAATTAAGAACCTTATTGTGTCGTAAAAAGTACGACACGCGACCGCTCTTGTAAAAAATTTTAGCGCTCGTTTAAAAAATTTATTTCTTACCATCATTAAATTTAATTAAACATAAAAAATACATTCTGCTACATAAAAAAAAAAACATGAAATGTCTTCGCTATTGTAGTCGTTGAAAATAAACACAGGCCGAGTTATTAACTGATTTCTTTTTATTATCTACTAGCAGTACGCGCACGGCGTTGCCCGTGGGATCGTTATTTCAACAAAATAAAAAAAATGCCCACATACAATTACATAAATAAAAGTTTTAAAAACGAAATCAAAACAGAAATATATATTATTGAGTTGGTCCGCCTCTTTTTCCTCTCGACCGAGTACCGTTAAATCCAAAACAATGTTAAAAAATTACAATGTAATGTTTATTACACCGCAAGCAAAATATGAAAGGCAAAGAAATAAGTTAAGACGCGCTTAAAAATAATAATCGAAGTAACCGAGTAAATAAACCATCTCCTCGCAGAACGCGAAAGTAATGACGTCACCCTGGCCCTTCAGCCAATGAAATTGCCCGCAACGTTCCGGAGACTATCGTGGGCGGAAGCTTCGCTAGAGGAAACATATCGTTCAACTACCAGGAAAAAAATAATTAAAAAAAACTAAAAAAGATATTTTAACCATTCTCATTTTAAATCCGACAGAACCGTTGCAGTTATAAGCTGAAAAAAATTGAAAATAATAGTGTTATTAGAAAGTCGAATGCGACAAATTTAAAATCAAAACCAACATTTAGACGGCAAAACTGACTGATTTTTAAAAAATTCTCAAAATTCAGTAATTTACGATAGAAATTCAAAACTAACTTCATTAGAACGGAAATCGCGTGTTCTTTCCGATGGTCTATCTATTTTTGTCGTACAATTATTCGAAACCATTCTATTGAGAAATTAGTGCGAAAAATCAACCAAAACAACACAAAACATTAAATAAAAAAATTTCTAGATTAAAATTTAAAATTTCGGCTTCGAGGTGCATTCAGCCACCATTGCGACTACATGTGTACCAAATTTCATCGCTGTAAGTGCGATAGATTCGTCTGGACATCGCAGACAAACACACACACGCACGCACGCACACAAACATTGCCTTTTATAAGTATAGATAGGAGAGTGGTGGATACGTGCATCTCCGTTTAGGTTGCAAGCGAAAGTGCACAGAAAAATCCCTGTATTCTCTCGGATAAGGGAATAACCACAGAGAAAAAGAATCAGAGGTCTCACTCCCATAGACCTCAATGGCAACTTTTTTAACATTACACCTCACATAGACAGTACGCCATCTGTGGCAGACTAGGGAACTAACAAGAATACGTCAGCGTGACGTCACTGCGACGCGACTGTAAACAAAACCAATCCCTTTCGTCATGACAACGATGTAAACAATAAATAGGCATTTATTCGATATTTAACTCGTTTTTCAACGATAATTAAATTTAAGAATAGCTTATTTTATATATATATATTGTTAATTTGACATTGTTTTAATAATAATGTCGTTTACTATTGTTTATATAATTATTCTAATCATAAAACGTTTTTTTTTTCTCATTAAATTAGCCTTTTCTTTAATACAGAAATTAAAAGTAAATATTAAACATCATTCAAAACATTTAAAAAAAAGTTGAATTGCCTATTTGAAGGGTAGCAATCATTAATAACCAGTGGATAAATAATTTGAGAAGTTAAACTATTTTTCATATTAATAATTTAATTTATTCTTTTTCAAGAAAAATTCTTTCAGATCATAAAATGTTTTTAAACCAACAGGAAATTAATTTTTATTAATTTAGCTAATATACCATCTCTTTTGGAGCATGTTAAAACTTCAATGAAAAATTACTTAAGAAATTCACATTCATTTTTCCAAGATACGAATATTGATAAAATGTAATTTCCATAAAGGAAATTCACTTGTGCTTTCCTTAAACTCTATAGGAAACTAAATTTGTTGTTTTAATTAATATTATACTTTCAGAATACTTCAAAAATTCAACAATAAATTAATTTTTAATAAATACACATTCATTCTTGTTCCAAGATTTAAAAATTAATAGAATGTTATTTTCATAAAGAAAATTCAATTTTTTAAAAAACTGCAGGATAATAAATTTTTTGATTAAGTTAATATTATACCATCTCTTTTAGAATATATTAAACTTCAACAAATTATTTTTTCAACAATACACATTAAATTTTTCAACCTAGAAAACAAATTAAATACATTCATTGATTTTTGTAACAAGATGTTATAATACAAATAAATGCAGAAAAACCCAAAATATAATGTCACAATTTTATTGAACAAGCATAATAAAGTACACAACATTGTTAATACATAACATTGCTAACAAACACTGCCTAGAAACAAGATTTTTGTTATATATAGTATAAAAATATTCAAGATAAGGGAGTGTAATTTTTTAAAAAGATCAATAGCTGGATTAGGTTAGGTTATATTAACATCCCGTTTTGAAGCAACACGAGGGCTATTTAGGGATGGACCTCGTAATTTTGAACCACAGTCAGATGACGAGGACGACACCTGAGCTGGCACCCCCTCTCAAAGCTTCGGCACAACACCAACTGGAGGGCGTTTGGACACTGCGTATGATTTAGCGTGCAACAGGTCCCATACACAGCAAATCTTCGATGGAATCGGGTTTCGGGCCTGCGACCCACTGGTCCCGAGGTCGAGACCTTGCCACTAGGCCACTGCGGCCCCAATCAATAGCTGGAGGGGAACGTAATAGAATGTCCCTTCTTTCCTAGAGTGGCTCCTACCAGGACTTAAAACTCCTGCCAACTTCGTCATCCTGTAGAATCTGCAGCTACAAAAATCTCGAACTGCCTGAAAGGACAAATAAAATTCCACTAGAATTCCATTTTCTATAACATAAATTTCTTTATATAAAAAACACTACTCAATTATCATGCATTATTATGAATAAAATATTCACTTAACAAGGTCTCTAACCAAGACTAATAATTAGAATTCTAAGTCATTAACAATAAAATTAACTTTCTTGAGTCAAGTTGTGATAATTAAAATAGATCAAAATATTTTGATATTCTAAATAAAATATTAGCTAAGATGCTTATCAGAAAAGCTTTCTCTTTTTTATTTATACAAAAGAGTATGAAATTTTCAACTGGAAAATCTCTACATTATTAATAAAAATTAATAAGAAATATCTTCTTAAAATGGAATTTAAATTTGCAAATAGAAGATGTTATATAAAGGTACTGATTTATTTATAATATATACATACTTATAGCAGCAAATAAATTGATGTAACATTGTAATAATATATAATACAAGTGTTGTACCACTTTTGGCCACATGGTTTGTTATTATGTTTTTACTCATAAAATACTTTTAAGAATATCAGGATAAAATAAAAGTAACTAATTTAGTTTTGTTTAGATTTTACGTGGCAAAAATTCCAATTTCAATATAAGAAGTCAGGTGATATTTCCATCAAAAGATTTTGCTACTCTCCAACTAAAGTTTGAAATACAATTAAAGACAATCAAAATGGAAAGCCTGCAGTAAAGATTAGCAAAGTTTATGGCATGCCTCATTCCACCTTGCATCGCATAATTACAGGGGAGGGCATCATTTTCCAGCTATGGTGGGCATGGTAATTCTCATGCTGTATTAAAGAATTGAGATAAAAAATCAGTTGGAAGAATAGATTTTGGGAATTGCAAGAATGGGATTTACAGTTGTCAAAGACAAACTTCTTGATCTATTCAAAAGATATCCAGGCCAGTAAAATAGAATGTCAGTTTCAAAATGGAAGGCCAGGCAGAAAGTGATATAATCCTTTTATATAATAGCATCCTAGAATTAGTTATAAGGCAGAGATTTTTAATAAAACACAGGCAAATATCATAGATGACAAAAGCAGAACTTGGTTTAAGGAGTCGAAGAGCTCTTAGGTGAAGAAACGAGTGTTTTAGATAACCCCAAACAGGTGTACAATACTGATACAGATGAAACTTAATTTTTAAAATTTTCTAAAGGCATGCTTTAAGTATTTGCATAAAAATTTACCACCCCCCCTTAAAAAAACAAATTTTTATGCAAGTATTATACAACATGTATATTACCAACCAAGTTAAATGTTTGTTTTCTGCTTCCTGCCTCTTTAACTCAAACTTACAGCTAAAATCAACTAATGAACATTTTATTTTACTTTTCTACAAATTCAATAAAAAAAGTGGAAAAATATGTAAATAATGTAAAATATGAAAATAATGTAATAAAATACATACTGCATAAAAATGCTTTATTTTTGCTTAATATTCATTGTTTCCTGTTATATAGTATGATATTAATATGGCCAAAACTGGTGCATAGAAGTGGCCAAAACTGGTGCAAGGTGGGCAAAACTGGTACAAATTGGGATAAATTATTTAAGTATTCATAACTCAAAATATAAATTTTTTCAGAGAAAGATTTTATAATTAACAGAAAGGCAAGAAAATTTACTAAAGAACAAGGTAAGTATGACTTTAAAAGCTTTAGCCAGTCATCCACTGTGAAAATTCAAATTTTCTCTTAATGTGGCCAAAACTGAAGCATCTACCCTATAATATTGTAATAATAAAATAGTGTAACATTAACTAGACTACAAATACTTTTAGTCAGCTCTAACATCTAATAGCATTTCACAACAGATCGTTTTTAAATTAGGAAGATTTGTGTAAGATATAACTAAGAATACTTAATACACAACCCAAAATTACTTTCAGCACAAAGAATAACAATTTTCATGTTGTAAAATTCCTTAACACAAAACAACTCAAAAGCAAAATAATCTGAAGATGCTAGGAAACTTTATCTTAATTTCTACAATATAGTTATGAATGTATTATTAAGTACATAATTTGTAATATACTGCGGTATTTATATTAACATAGAAGCTCAAATATAATTTCAACTTGACTGAATTAGCTCGTGGAAATTATTATAAAAGTCAACAATAAATATTTTCACAGCAATAATCAAAGAAGGATTGATAGTTATTAAGGTTGTTTTTATTCCCAGGTCATATTATTAAGAAGCAATATAAATCTATAAAAATACAGGAATGCAACCATTTTTCCTACATTGCATACTGCGTCAACAGTATTATTCCATTAGGATGAGAAGTTTTAGACAACGGATATTGCACCAAAATATAAACTTCATTATTTTATTTATAAAAGTGAAACTAAATGTTACACAAATTTTTGCTTAATCTAAATCGACTTTGATTGTAAGTTAGGAAACATGTATTAAACTTACTTGTTCTTAAGATCGACATCGAACACAACACAGCTAACATGGCGGCGACCTTGGAATTCCGTTTGAAACGGCGGCGGATATCGATGTGGCTAGTTCCCTTGGATGGCGAGTGGGGGCGCTGATCAAATTGCGGAGTGAGACCTCTGATTCTTTTTCTCTGTGGGAATAACATATGGACACGTGATCAAAGTGAAGGGAATATTGGGTATTTTTAATAAGTTACGTAGGCGTTTCAGGGAAAAAAGTCTGGTGCCAAAGAGACGCCGTCATGATTTTCTGTCGGCACGTGAAAGCGATTAAGTATTCTTTTAGTAATAAATATGCCAAAATGAGAGATTTAATATACCTCCAGCGCGGGAAAAGAACGAAACTGGAGTTTTAGAAAAGTGATTTTGGAATACATTAAGATTTAAAAATATATAATATTAGAATTTGGAATAAAATTAAGTGAGATTATTACATACATACATATAATATTGAAAAACTACGAATAATAAACAATCCTTAGGCGCTTAACATAACATGCCGCTAAAATTTCATTCATAGATATGGAAAATAAAAAAAAAACCACAGTCTAAAAGCTCCCTCCTTTGGTCATTTCTTATTACTGAAATAATTATTGTAATTCAGGTATTTAAAATATTATGAAAAACACACATCAAGATGTTAATTTTTTTAAATATGAAAACAATAAAAATATCGATTTCATTAATCTTTAATTTTTTACATTTAAAATTTGAGAATTATTTCATTTAGAATCAAAGGTGAAAGGATTTTACAGAGTAGACATTTGGCTTCGAATTGCATGATTTTTAACCAATCAGCGGCCTCGTCGAGCAAGTGCTGTGCATTGATTGGTGGATCGTCTTCAAGACGGCTATTGAAATAGTGTAAAGTGGTCTAAGTCAGCGATATTCAAAGCTCCATAACTCGGTCAGTTTTAGTCGCAGAAGAGTGGGACTTTTTTGGTTTAAAATATTAAGAATGTCAAAAATATTTTACTAAATATGACTGATAGGACCGGGGGACCGTATAAAAAGTTAGAATTAGTAATTTTTTCAGGAATTTACTCACGAAACATATATTATAATTCTTCCCTTCATTTAAAGCATTTTTTCAATTGGAACTACATGTATATCCCTAACGGTTTAGAAATTAGCTATTGATCACGATAAGTGTGGACACCCTGTATTATACACGACATTCGAATGGAAAAAGGTTCTTTTATTCCTCATCAGAGTACTTGGAAAATCGCAAGCATCCGCTGGTAATATATATGCATAAATGTACAGAATGTTTTTTAGATCTATCAAAACAAATCATGTTAGATAAGCAAATAATTAATGCAACAAAAGCAATGTAAAATAATGAAAAGCAGTGCAACTTGGCTAATTCGAAGCTAATTTAGAAAATCTCTGTGTAAAAGTAAATACAGCATGAGAAAACGGCAATTTTAACTAAAAAAACCAGCGGGAGTGGTCTCCCCTAAACTTTCTCGTATACTCCTAACACATGTAGAGAAAACTAGAATAATAAAAGGCGTCAAATAAACTTCCGTCGCAAGTAAACCAAAGTTGGAACCACGCGTGGTTTGAAGGATCAAAACAAATTCAAATCCCCTGCGCATTCTTTTGCGCAACAGGACCTGGCGAGACTTCCTAAATGTTTGCTTCCTTATAAAATCGCGCCAGAATTGGTTTTTGGCAAACTGGTAAGTTTTCGGAGCGTCCCTTCTTCTTTGCACAGGATTGCCACCAGTAGGCATGCGCAGGGAGCTGAACAAGTATGCGATTATACAGACAGACAGACAGTCAACCCTTTCACGCATTTGGCCCAAAATTTTATACGGACCTACATTCATGACGATAAAACTGTGTACCAAATTTTATCTATCTAGCTATTCAAGTTGTTCACATGACTTCGGACATACAGACTTCCCGTTGACGGATTTTGTCCAAAATTTGATAGAAACCTACAAATTTTGTTTCAAGTTAACATACCAAATTTCATCCCTTTATCTCTAATAGTTTTCGAGTTATCGTATTCACAGACAGACATAATTCCCAAATTGTGTTTTTCGGACTCGGGGAGGTCTAAAACGTGGAGATTCGTCAAAATCTCGAGTTCGAATTTTCTGACGATTACAATACTTTCTCTTTGTATACTTCGTATACGAGAAAGTAAAAAGCAAGAAAAGATCTATTTTTAAAATTTAACACTTTAATAAAGAATATATAATGAATAAATAAACAGTGTGAAATTTTAATTAACAAAGTAATAATGTTTATTGATAATTTTTTTAGTAATTTTAATAAACTTGCTTAAAGCTGAAATTTAAAATAATTCCAAGAGCGAGAAATATTTAATTACTGTTTTCATTGGATACATTGATTGGATTCTCGTGTCAATAAAGAACCTCAAAAAGTTATTTCACGATCGATGAGCATACAAAGTAAGGACGAAAGCAATTTACAAATATAAAAGAATTTATACATTTCATTCTTGATATTTAAGTAAGCAAAATAAATTCGAATTACAGATTATATTTAGGCATTATGCGTATAGAAAGTTTAAGGAAATAGAGAAAAAATCGAATTACTTACGAATTCGGATAAAAAAAGTTTGAATTAACCAAGTTCCACAGTAATAATAATGATTTAACTCACTTATAGTAAAGCAGGTTTGGTGTATGCAAGTCGCACTGTACTTTATCAGCTACCCTCCCGCTTTCTGGGTTGAGATTTCTTGATGTTGTCTTTAACTTTACGACTGTTCAGGATAGTGTCCATTCGAGTTTCCTGTCCAATAAGAAGTTTTTACATCACAAAAACCCCTAACAACTGCATTCCTCGATCATAAATCTGTTAGTATACTTCCACATCTTTTTTCACGAATGGTGCAACCCGAAGACACCATGAAATTACAGGATTCTTAAGCTGTCCTGCTCGTAAAAGCTTCCAGGGTTGGAAAAGAAATTTTGTGCAGTGGTTTCCTTACGTGGTATATTTCAATGTTTCTGGACATAATTATCAAGATTTTGGAAGAGAAATGCTGACATTTTACATAAGAGAAAGAACGCCCCCAAAATGAGAGCTAGATATATTTTTCTAGCAATAAACACTGACGCACAAAAAATAAATAAATAAAGATGTTACGGAAAGATTAAAAATATGAGATTTTTTTAAAATCAAAAGTGAACATATTCATTTTACAATAACGGTTATAATTAACAAAATTTAACAAAGATATTAACTATAAATTAATTAGTCAAAAATTAATTAAATCTCTTTTGTATTATATAGATTCATTTTCCAATGCTGGTTTTAGAAGTGGATATTTTTAGTGTTGCTAAAGAATTAAGAACTTTGGGTAATTTTACAAAGGGGAAAAAATAAGTAACGAGACAAAATGAATGATCCTGCACCCTCGAACAGTTGGGTACTCAGATGAGAAAATTCAAACAAAACGCTCTTTAGAAAAAAGCGTATATGTTCACTTTTGTTCGAAAGCTCCTCATTCTTCAAAAATATTTAACCTTTCATTTTTAAAGATGCTTTTTTATGAATGTCTTTTCTTTTGAAATCTAGGGAATTAACACTTTTAATAGAGAAAAAGGAAAATAAAAAGTTCCCAAACTTTATTTTCAATCAATCGTTTGTTGCTGAGGTCAGCGGCATAAGATTGTGACATTTCTTAAAATTCCTGAAACAGTTTAGCATTTGAATAATGTAATTATTATTAGCAGCTAACAACTTTACATATTTCAAGAGGCTAAATTTTACACTCTCAGGGTTGAAAATGTGTCAATGCAATCACTGAATGTTACTGCTAGTCAAGTTTCTTTCTGTATAAAAAAAAAAAAACGATAATAGAAAAAAATTTTATACTCAAGTTGGAGAGAAAAGTTAATTTATTCATATAAGCTTAGCAAGGGAAGGCTAAAATATGCAGCTTTTAAATGCTATTCAGTTGGCTGTAATAAATGTTAGTAACCGCATAATTAAAACATATGCTCACTTGAAAAAAACTGTTTCACACTGAATTAATGTTTGTCTCCTGTTGTAAAATAAATCGCATCATTGTGGCATGTATATCAAATTAACAAAATTTTTATGTAAAATACATTTTTTATAAATGTATGATGAAAGCTAACATTCTAAATAAATGTTATTAAAAAATTGTTAGCACCTCTCAAAGTTTCTTAAATCTATATCATAAAAAATTTAAATAATTATTTATTCCTTTTCTATGTCTTGGAAAAATTTTCATAAATGTTTTTTTAAATTTAAAAATATAAAAATAATATGCAAAGTAATCCCACAGTAAACATTAAAATTTAAACTGTCTTTTCATTTTTTGATTGTTACTCAATTCTATCGAATTAATGTTATTTTTTAGATTCTAAGATATTAAAAGAACGTAGTATTGATATTTTCTTTTTTAAATCATCTGAAAGAAAAAAAGTAATAAAGACTTAAGATAGCTGACGATATTTGAATTAAAAACTCTTCACTTTCTCACATGCGAAATAAACAACAACGAAAAAATATATAAACGCCAAAAAATTCGACAGCGAGATTTGATGGATTTTCAACGTTCGAGTCCCCGAATACGAAAAAAAACATTTTTTGGAATTATATGTCTGTCACTTCGTCCGTCTGTAAACACACACCGATTTCGATATGCCGTCATTTTGTCTGCAATATCGACTTGCTGTGGTCCCCGATTCAGGGTAATAAAATTCGGCAGTTTCGGCTTTGTGTCCAAGGACTTGCGGGGGGGGGGGGGGGTGACACTTTTATTAGGGAGTACACTAGAAAGTCAAGGGAAGGACATTGCCGCTGTTTACAGAAGGGTAACGGAAAATTTCGAGATCTACAAAACAGTGACATTTCATTTCTTTCATTGCTCTTGAGATTCTATCTTTATTTATTTTACTACAGAAGGGAAAGTTTGCCCGGACCCCTGGCGCATATAAGCAAACTGTGCTTGAGTAGAACCATAGGGGATAATGCGCGCTTGTCATTGGCTGCACTTTCCCCGTGATTATTTTGAAGCGCTGTTACGAATCGAAACCGAAACAAACGCCATCTTCTCAAAATGGATTCGCACGCGAGAAATGTGCGTATGGAAATTAAAAATGAAGACTTGCCTGTTGAGTTCCAGAATGTTATTGTTGAAAATTTTGATTCAATAATAATAAGAATAAGTGTAAGTCCTCAAATCCACATACATCCTTAAATGTAAACGTTGAAGAAAAGGATGGAATGCTATTATAGTATCATTAACAGTTTGATGGGACTTAATGAAACCGTTTACGTTGATTTGAATTTGCAATAAGTGCATTCTCCTTAACTAGGTTTGTCTATATACATAATATTTATTTTAAAAGTTTTGTTCTTGTAGATTTCTTATGTTTGTAAATAAAAGCTATATCTTTAATCTATTCTTATTAAAATTAATACTTTATTTTCATCTAAGACTTTGTTTTTTATTTACTGTATTTGTGTTTTCAATGATGATTATCAACTATTTGATTTTTTAGGTTTTGATTATTTTTATTATTCTATCATACCTATCCGTTTTATGACATTAAAAATTAAGAAGGCAGTTTTTTGTAATTATTTTAATTTGATCTCACTATTTAGGTTCCTTTAAAGTTAGAAGATCTACTTTTTTTGTTTTTCAAGGTTTCAGAATTTACGGAATAGTGCTACAAAGCCTTATTCGATCCCCTAACAAATAATAAATGTGGTTTATATTTGACATAGAAATGTAAGCATGACCACACGTATACATTAGGATGTCCTCCATTGCTTTATTAATTTTGAAATGTGTAAGTTTGAAAGAGATGGATGTACATTTTATTTCTTTCTCCGACATTTTGTTAGTTTTATTTGTAAATAAGATTGATGAAAATAAATAACTATTTAAATGTTTATTTGTCTGTCTTGTGTTCTTATAAAACATTTGATTGAACACTATAAAATATTATAGATATATCTATAAATATATTTCAAAATGAAACTGAAAATTAATCGGAGAGAAAATTAGTACCTCACATTCTACACTCGGTGTGCATGTTTGTGTAAACATCTTTTTTATAATTGGGCAAGGTAGTAGTATGTTAAAGAAAATGTTACATATCCCATAAATGTGCTTTTTACAGTTGAGTGTAGAGCACTTTTTCTCTGTTCATTTAAAATTCATACACTATCCACAAGATTAGTTTAGTAAAAGCAGTATGATTAAGAGAGTTATTTTGTAGAATTTTATTTAACATTACCCGCCTTCGGAGACCAGCTTTCTCGCCTGGGAATATAATTTCAATTGAAGCTTGAATAATTTTATATTCATATTTTCCTTAAGAACGTAAACAGATCGTAGTAGATATTTAACTCATGTTCTTTTAAAGATCTTGTACCTGTTCTGTTCATTGTCTACATAAATATCCCGAATGTTGTCAAATAACTATCCATGCCATGTAACATCTAATTGCAAGTTGTCAGGGCCATCTTCACTTTCTCATTCGTCTTGCAAAATACGCATTTGATTTCAACATTAAAATGGCGCTACGCATTTTATGGCCAGCGGTATGTGTGCTGAATTAAAACACGCTGAAAAAAAAGAATGAAAACATAGTAGCCATAATCATTCAGGTTACTGGATATATTTCTTCATATACCAGAGAACATTGGTTTACAAATTCCACAAAAATTTTGATGAAATAAAATATGAAATCAAAATGTATTAGGATATCACCTTAGCTTCCAACAATGAAAGAGAAACAAGCAATTAAATATTTGTTTAAACAATGAAAATGGTTTGAGTTGCGTTGCAACAATGAAAAGTATTGTAAACTATGGTCAATATTTTTTAAGGTTTTTAAAATTAGAGAAAAAATTGTATGGCAACTTAATTGATATGAAAAGGAAATTTTTTGCACTTTCAGGTGGTGTAAAAACAATTCTTTGTGCTTTAATATTTTCGAAAGTTATAAAGGATAAACGCAGAAATTTCGCTTAATTTTTTATTAATTAAAATTTTAAAAAAGGGCTCCGAGGTGCACATTCCCGTCCTCCAAAGTATGTTTGTACCAAATTTCATAGCTCTAGTTCGAGCGGTGTGCCCTTCAGAGCGCCAACACACAGACACACACTCATTCTCCTTTCTTATTAGTAGAGATGTTTGATCATTTTCTCCGAATATCAGTATTGGTTGTGACGTTTACATTTTCCTCAATTTGTTCTTGTCGGCCACAAAACCCGATGTCAGTGGTGATTGATCTCTCATGTTAGTGGCTTGGACGCAAGTGCCGCCTACGTTTATGTGTCGCGACACCAAAATTGCCCAAAGGAAACTTTCGTGATGGTGTTTCTTTGTGGGTCGACAGGAGGACATCTTTTGGTGACCATTTTTTTTCATTTCGAGGGGCGGTCACAAATTTCGCATTGTGGCGGATGGTTTATATCTATTTGACAGTGGACGTAATATGGCAACAGTTTCATAACTAAAACACGTGTCGTCTGAGGTTCAAGATGGCACATAATAAAATGAAATTTGTGCTGACCAATTTTTATTCATCTTAATATAAATAAAAGTCATTGTGGGTATGTATGTGGCTATGTTCCATATCTCCTCCTAAACTAATGGACGGTTTTCAACCAAATTTTGTACACTTATTATTTAAGACAGGGGGAAGACACTTATGAACTTTTCCAAGTCCAAAAGTTAATTAAACAGGCAGTTAATTAGAAATTAACCGAAACCGTTTTTCCGCCGTAACTTCGGAGCAAATTGTGCGACAAAAAATATTTTTATACCATCTTAAAGTTCAAATTTGTACCTTTTCAATGATACTAATTTTATTTCTGTGACATTTTCCCTTCGATTGTTATTAATTTATAAAAGTCCCATAATTTTTAAATACGTGCAGACGATTTCCAATTAACGAAGATTTATAGCTACTCCGTTGCTAGGCAACGGTTAGACTTTGAACTAATTCACCTTTATTTCAGAAACTTTTTGCTTATTTTTATTAATATCTTTATCCTTATCCTTAATCCTTAATAATATAATAAATGCGAAAGTGTGTCTGTCTGTTTGTTAAGCTTTCACGACCAAACCACAAAACCGATTTGGATGAAAATTGGCAGAGTTGTAGCTTCAAACCCGAGAACGGACATAGGCTAGGTGAAATCACGTTAAATTAATTATTTTTGACTACAGATTAAAAATAGTTAACAAAGAAAGCCCATTGACTCCGCGATTCGCGATGAAGATTTTTATTTTTCATTCTACTGTCACGTGATCCTTCAGGAATGCGAAAACATGTGAAATAAATTATTTTTAAAATCAACTATCACGTAATCCTTTTTTCCGCTGTAACTTCGGAAGAAATTGTCCGATAAAAATGATTTTTATACCATCTTAAAGATACAAATTTTACCTTTTCAATGATATCAATTTTATTTCTGTGACATTTTTCCTTCAATTTTTATTCATTTTTTTAAAGTTTTACGTGCAGACGATTTTGAAATAACGCAGATTTATACCTACTTCGCTGCTAGGAAACGGTTAGACTTTGAACTGATTTAACTTTATTTCTGAAACTTTTGCTTATGTATATAAATATCTATAAAACAAGGCAGAAATTACATGTATCTGTCTGTCTGTCGGTCGGTCGGTCACAAGAACTCCTCCTAAATAGTGAACGATAGCGACATGAAATTTACACACAAGGTGCTATTTTCAACTTTCAGAGTTAATTAGTTCTTAAGATATTTAATTAAATAACGAAAATTAGTCGCTTTTAAGCCTATTGCTTAGACGTTTTTTGCCAATAACTTCTGAAATCTTTATTAGACAACAATTCTTTTTATGCAATTTTAAAGACCAGAAAATGATCTTTTTAATGCTATTAATTCCATTGCGATGAAATGTTTTCTCTGATAAGGTTATAAGGCTATAAAGGTTTAAAAATATTTTTTAACGTAATTTCTAACAATACTTTTTATTCTTATAGAAATAAATTCAAGCCAAATTACTGTTTCGCTTTTGCCAGTGTTCAAGTTAATATAAGAAAATATTGCTTTCTTTGACAACAGCAAAGGAGAATTTACACTTCCGGTTTCCTGTTGTGGTAGCATTTACAGCTTTTAATACGGTTATATGGAGAAAGTAGTCATTTTTATATTCCATATTTTTATTGTTGGTTCCAATCACCACACCTACTTCACATGTTACATCACGCACGAGACTCGACTCTGTCTGCCAGAACAGATTCTCAAACCGAATCTAAAGGGGGTTACCATAATCTCCGCGGCGCCATGGTTGGGTTTACCACAGTTACACAGTGATCCAATGACGTTAGTGAATTATTCTCTCGATGTTCTGTTTAATTTTCACAGTGAGATATTACAGAATATCCTTCTGTAGATACGGTAATGGGTATTAACAAGGAACATCATATTCTGTAGAGCTCTTCAAGATCTTAGAATTGTCAGGGGCACCTTCCGACAAGCCGAGATTGAAAGTCGGTGTGCCAGTACTACTAATACGTAAGTAGATAGAAAATGAGAGTTCACCCTCATCAAGGGATTCACGAGGCTCTCTCCTCCCCCTCCCCCTCCCTTCCCTATGACTTCTCAGATAAGGAATTTTCCAGATAAGGGATTTTCAAGATAACGTTTCAAGATAAGGACTTGAAATATGGATTTATTTTTGTTATTGGTCTTTGGATCTTTGAAAAATTTTTGGAAATGTTTTTAGGGACTTGGGATTTCTTGTCTTGCTTCCTTCTGTTATTAATTATTATCAATTAGAAATATTAATCTTTGATAACCGTGGTCAAATACTCATGCTGAAATCTAGTGATGATAATATTTTTTTAAATTATTCGAGATATTTTATTTTTTGTGTTTTTATTTCAACTTGTTTAAGGGTGGGTTCGAACTTAACAAATTAACCCCAAGCTAGGGTTGGGTGATACTGTATCAACTTGATATTTCGTATCAGGTACGCGAAAGTATCAGGTACGCGAAAATGATACAGACCAAAAGTACCAGGTACTCGGTATCACTTCTCATACTCGATTGATAACGACCTTGTTCGTTTTCGGTCCAGTGATACTGTATGAACTTGATAAAAAAAAATATCAGCTTGAATCTGTTCCTTGTTGTGAATGCTTCGCGCTTTCGGTAGAGCTAATGATGATGCGTGCACATGACCTTGGTTTTGAAGTGCTAGACGGGTGGGTGGGGGAGAGGAAAGGAAAATATTTGTTGTTATAGGCAGAGTGGATTGAAAGGCGAGGATTTCTAAGCAGTGTCACCCAGATCTATTATTTCTGCCTTGGCGGCGACGCTATTAGGCTTCCTTTAGCTTACTTTCTACGAATAAACAGATATATTTTGCTTTGAACATTTTTTTTATTTGAAGCAAATAAGTAACTCAAACAGAATTGTTGTTAGCAAAATGAATTGAACATAAAAATTAAACTTTGAACATGAATATTTTCAGAATATAACGATTTAAAAAAATCTACTTAAAGAAAAAAATTTTATATTCTTTAAATTTAAATATACGATGAAATACTTAAAAACAAAAGTTATGAAAGTTACACTCTTGTTATCATAATTTTATGCTTTATGAAAGTCCTTTCTTTTTAATAACGTTTTAAAAAATAAAGCACAAAATTAACCACCAAAGCTATAGATAACAAGCAATTTGGGTACATATAGAAATTCTAGTCTTTAAAGCTAATGTCTATTAGTATATAGAGTTTTAATTCGCCCAATTTGAAATAAAAAACACAAAATTTCTTTTATATTAAGAAAGTAGGTTTATTAACAAAACAATAACTTTGAGAACATATGGGTACAACTACGAAAAAGTAGAGAGAGAAAAAAATAAAAAATAAATATTTATTGTTTAAAAAAACTATATATTTATATATATAACAGTCTTTCCATTTAATTTCAACATTGATTGATTTTCATGACATTGATATATATATATGTAAGATCTGGCTTTAAAAAAGTGAAAGGCAGTCCACTTTCATCAGGGAAGAGACGACATTTGTCCAAATCTTTTATTTAGGCATCAGGAATTATTTTTCATAGGTAAAACATTTAATTTGTTTGCAGCTCCATGACCAGAATTCAGAAATTTACGCCCGAGCGGCGCGTTGTTGTTGAAGCTTACATGCCGGCGTGAAAAAGGCAGAAATGAATGCGCAGAACGCTTAAGTACCCAGAATAGGGAATTCCCCTTGAAACTCGTGATTAGAAAAGAAAGTTGTAGTGCGTTAATAATGTTGAAAGTAGAAGTATTTAAAATGAGGTATCGTTAAGATTATTTAGGAAAGTTAAAAAATTAAAATATCACATATATATATTACTTTATCAGAGGATCGTCGTCATTGCAATTTGCAACAGATGGAAACTCATTAGCCATAGGGCGTATGGCATGTGAACAGATGTCCAGGTGGGCATTGTAAACCAGTTAGATGCTTTCTTTGCAAATATTATTTTTTTTAAGTTGGTTTCTGATGGCTTGTGCAAAGGCCGCGATGGCCTAGTTGGTAAAGTCTCGACTTAAGGGCCGGAGGGTTCCAGGTTCGAAACCCGATTCCACTGAAGATCCGTCGTGTATTGGGCCTTTTGCACGTAAAATCACACTAGGGGCCAAACGTCATCCCGTTGGTGTGGTACGGAAGTCTGAAGAAGGAATGCCAGCTCAAGTGTCGTCCTCGTCATCTGACTGAGGCTCAAAATTACGATGTCCGTACCAATATAGACCTCGTGTTGCTTCAAAACGGAACGTTAATATAACTAAACTATTATGACTTGTAAATAAAATTATCAAGGCAAATACTACACACTGTAAGACGAACGTTTAAAGTGAAAAAGTTTCCCAGAACGGATTTCTTTCTTGTTTCTACTTTTTAACCCCTCCCAAAAAATACACTAAAACACAAAAACTAGAGCAACCCCTTCTAAATATTGTATTTAGGAGGGGTTGATTAGGGATGGGAAAAACTTACCGGTTAAAACCGAAAATCGCTTTATTTTTTCTTCGAATAGCCAGTTTTTCGGTAATTTTTGTCCTGCTTATAACCCGATTTCTTTAAACCCTCAAAACCGGGATTAAAAAAAACGGCCAAATTAGTTCTGATAATGGGGTAAATTAAAGAATTCAGGTCACTACTAATCAGTGGGCGGTGGTTTTTAGAAAAAATCTGAATTAGTATTTTTACAATTAGAATAAATTTATTTAATGTAGTTAAATAATATATTAGCAACACTGTATTAAATAGCAATACGCAAGGTTTCGTTTTTATGGTGATCGTTGAAATGTAATACTTCTAGTTCAATCGGTACAAATAATACACACCTCCTACACGCTGAAGTTTATTTGAGTTGATTGACCTATAACGTCCCGAGTTCTGTAACCTACCACAGGTTATTTGAGTATAAATGTCATTTACATTAAATTGCTGAAGTCCCAGCCTATTCCACCATTAAAAATGCACAAAGAATTATTCCTGGTGCAGTCATTTAATAGGTGTCTGAAATATCGGATATTTAAATCCCTTCGATGAGACCACTAAGGAAATTTTGGGAGGCGTGTATATTACAGGAAGCTTCGTTATCCCCTTTAGTGGAAATCACCGAAAGAGCTTTAAAAAAATCTCAACCTTAAACATTGGTCCAGGTTAATTAGGAATTGAAATAACCAAAAATGGGTGTTTTGAAATAACCGCCATCTCTAACACTAATCGTTGCTAACATCTGAAATAAAGAAATTACATTGATCGAATAAAATAAAAGGACGCGGCTCGGAGCGAGCTTTTGAGTGAAACAGCTTTATTAATAAATCCGTTCCTCCCTCTTTCCCCCCATCCGTCTAATAGCTGTCAAAACAGAAGCCATCTGGGCATCATCAGAAATACTTCTTCCGAAGACGCGAAGTCATCGCAACTTGAAAGACTCGTATCTGTACCCGATTGCCGAAGTTCCGTTCCAAAGGGCAATGGATCGGTTACCGGCTGTATCAGATACAAAAGCATCGAGTAAATGTATCGGTACCCGATTGGCGAAGTTCCGTTTCAAAGGGGAATGGAACGGTTTACTGGCTGTATCAGATACAAAAGTATCAAGTAAATGTATCGGGTACAAACGAGTATCAGTATCCACATGTATCTGATACGGCAAAAACGTGTATCAACCCAAGCCACTTCTTGATAAGGAATTAATTATTTTTTCGGACTTTGAAAATTTTTCGAGTGTTTGTAGGGATTTGGATTTTTCAACATCCTTTTAATCTCTCTCATAGATTTGCATCAATAATAACTTAACTTTAATTAAAATAAAGCATTTAATCATGAGAATTGAAAACTTTAAAATTAATTAGCAGGATCAAGCACAAATCACCCGGTGCATCTTAAGGACACGTCGCTTCAATCCAGTTTTCTCAGGCGATAATTAAACAACTTTCAATCATTACTTAACATTAATTAAAATTTATGTTAATTATTTAATATGTTAATATTTAATTAATACATTTAAACATATTTCTTTCGGACTTTGAAAATATTTCAAACTTTTTCCCATTCATTGAGACTTAGAATTTTCTCGGCTGTTTGAACAAAAATTTCTCGAATTGATCTTACAATCTTATTTTATTTTTATTTTCATTTCTTTTTTCGTCGTGCGAATTTTTAATTTGTTTTCAGGAAAATTTCAAAATCTTACTCATTTTTTTTTCTCTTCTTTAATATGAAAAGCTTACTTAGATACTAATTCTCATAAAATCTGCTTTATAAGAATAATTCTTCTAATGAACCAGCTTCGATTTATTTTTCTTTCATAATTCAAGTTCACTTTTTCGGGTGTTTGAGCTCATTTTTTCACATTAACAAACACGATTATTGAATATTCTACCAATGAAATACAAGAGCACTAAAAATCTCTTTGGTTTGAATAAGTTAGCGAAATGAAACCTATAAATCCGTTTTCAACTGTTTCGAGAATAACAAAACATTAAGTTCTTTATAAGTTCGAATTATTTTCTTAAACTTGGAAGTGTTGGCATTATTCTTACAAACTCATGTCTTTCCACTGGACAAAATCCGTCCAAGGGAAGTCTGTCTATCTGTCTGCCCGCGGTCATGTGAACACTATAACTCAAAAACTTGAATAGCTAGATGAATAAAATTTGATACAGAGTTTTATCATCATGAATGTAGGTCCGTATAAAATTTGGGACAAATCCGTCAAAGGGTTGACTGTCTGTCGGTCTGTATAAGCGCATGCGTATTGGACGCAATCTTCTTTGCACGATATTATTGACTCCTGCTTGGCGCTTTTTTTCCATCCGATTCTCCGTGCGCATGCGTACTTGGTAGCAATCTATGTACGCGGAAGGATTGTACTTGAGCGAAGAAAGAGTAGAAATCGGTATGTATTTAATCGGAACGCATCTCTTCGAATTTGATTTTTTACCTAAATATTTTCTGATAGTCATTCGATTTATTTTTCTTTCATAATTCAACTTCCTTCTTTGTTTCGAACTTATTTTTTCCTCTAACAAACACAATTTTAGAATATTCTAACAATAACATAAAAGAGCACTAAAAATATCTTAGTTTGAATAAGTTAACTTAAAATTCAGTTTTTAAATGTTTCGAGAATAACAAAACGTCAAACACTTTTAAAGTTCGAATTATTTTCATAAAGTTGAAAGTCTCGGCATTATTCTTAAAAACTCACGTTTTTTTCACGTTTTAATTCCTTTAATACAGATCAAATAATTTTAGTTTCAATAACAGCAACAATTGAACTTCGCTCTTCGTTTTGAGCTTATTTTTCCATTAACAAACACGATTGCAGAATATTCTACCAATAAAATACAAGAGCACTAAAAATCTCTTCGGTTTGAATAAGTTAGTGAAACTTAGAATTCCGATTTGTGACTGTTTCGGGAATAACAAAACGTCAAACTCTTTTTAAGTTCCGTGGAAAATTCGAATTATATTTTACACCTTTTAATTCCATTAACATAGATTAATTTAATTCTGCTTCAATCATTCTAATTTAGCATCAACCATTCAAGTTCACTTTTTCAGTTGTTTAAGCTTATTATTTTTTTCATTAACAAACATGATTATTGAATATTCTACCAATAAAATAAAGAAAAGCACTAAAAATCTCTTTAATTTGAATAAATTAACGAAATGAAACTCAGAAATCCGTTTTTAACTCTTTCGACAATAACAAAACGTCAAACTCTTTGAAAGTTAGGTGGAAATTCGAATTATTTTCTCAAACTTAAAAGTGCTGGCATTATTCTTACAAACTTGTGTCTTTCCACGTTTTAATTCCTTTAACATTGATCAAATAAATTTAGCTTCAATATTATATACCAGCAAAGAACGTTTAATCTCTATTTTATCTGTAAAGACTTTGTGATTTCATTCGAATATCGATGAAAAAGAATGCATTATACCTCATGTCCCACTGGTTATCTTATCTTGAAAGTTTAGAGAATCTTCAACATAGATAATTCTTATCACGAATTCTTTTCCATAGATAATTCTTATCACGAATTCTTTTCCGTTAATCAAGCGATTGTCACAATTTCCTTATGTCACACTTAGAGTGGATCTTATGAAAAACGTGTCTAATTAAGTTCTGTCTGATGAAACATATCTTTCTTTCGATACGTAAAAAAAAAAAAAAAAAAATCAATGAGTGATTTCTTAACAGGACTTAGATTACCGACTTTCTTTGCAATTTTCTTATTTCTTTCAACATTATTTTATTTTACACTTTTTTTTCCCTTCTAATTGGTTAGCTGTGACTAATTTTTCTTTCATGATTGAAATTCACTTTGATTTTGGCCACATTTCTTCCAATGACGGAAACGAACGATTTTTTTCTTGAATAATGAAATTTATTGAACTTAAAATTTCAATTTTCTATCAGTTCCAGGAATAACAAAACATGAAATATTTTTAAAGTTGGTTGCCTTTGATTATGAAAAAATTGTTTCAAGTTAAAGCAAAAAGACTTCATTTTAACGTTTCAGGGTTTAATTATTTTCTCAAGCTTAAAAGTGTTGGCTTTATTTTAACAAACAAATGTCTCAATTGAATCTTTTCTCATCCGTGCTTTAATTCCATTACCATGAAAATAGATTCTTTTGAATATAGCAATTTATTTTATTAATAACATGCATTAAGTTTATCTTACTTCAAGCTTTTAAGGAAGATTATAGAAGAAAAAATTGTTATTAATTTTCAAAGATAAATTTTATTCCAGAAAATTAATCGTTTCGATGCAAAATTAACCTTAGCAAAGTCACTTGAATATCTTCACACACCTTCACGAAGCTTCAAATTCCGTTTTCCTAACAATTTCGAAAATATCAAAGATGAAACTATTTTAAAGTTGACTGCTTTAGGTTAAAATTGTTGCAAGTTAGAGAAATAGTCTTTATTTCAACGTTTCAAAATTTAATCATTTTCTTAAACTCAAAAATGTTAGAATTATTTGAACAAACGAATGCTTGAAAATTCAGTGCCTCCTATCCATAATTTTAATTCCTTTTCCATAGTTCGAGGTTCTATCAAATATATAATTTTCTTTCAATAATATTAACAATCAATGTACATTTTTTTTTTTGCTAAATGTCTGTTCTATCCATAAAGAGTTACAAAGACTGTGTTTTGCTTCAAATATAAGATTAACGATAAAAGGCTTGCATTATACTCTGTGATGATGCTTACTTATTTTCACCTTTATGTCATTAATTATTTTATCTTAAAAAATTTAGATAATATTTGACTGTATACGGTATTCATCATAGATAATTCTAATCACGGATTATTTCACATTTATCCTGCTTATAATTTACTGTTGTCATATACAAAATCATGAGTAACGTTATTCATATTTATGAAGGCAATACATCGGTTCAAACAGCTAAGTCGTGTTTCAAAGCACTTATGTCCCAACTGATTGTCTGGTAACTCGTCACTCGAACAACCTTCGCGCATCCTATAAAGTAATTATATAAAAGTTTTATTATAACCATAAAAATCTGCTAAAAAAATTTCAATATATGATTTGAAGAGAAGTCTACACTTAGCACATTGCTTTTTTAAACTATTAAAATTTTATTTCTTTTTACTACAACTTGTGATAGAATTAACTAAAACTTTTTAATCATTCATATACTACTACTACTACTAATAATAATAATAATAATAATGTGGAAAATAATAATAACATTTTATCGTGCAAAAAATATTTCTATCTATCTATATATATATTTTTACACTGATGATCATAATAATACATAATTACTCTCGATGAAAACGTTTACATGGTGGAATCGAATAGTCACGTTCCATCTTATCCAAGCTTTGCTGCAAAGAAGACCAAACTCGGCGAAAGGTAAGACTTATGCGAGGTTGTTTCACACAAGTTTGAGGGGGAATAGCATGAGTCTATTCTTTTTGATCGTGCATTAGCAAGAGGGATCCTGCTTCCAACGCGCTTGTCGCACTGATTTACATCCCTTTTTGGAGAAGATCATGTCACGGCAAGCTCCAAAGCTGAGTGTTGCGATGTCCACAGACTGGTCTAGGGAGGGTTCATCGTCTTTATGTGCACCGATCTTTGCATGACCACTTTCGTAGAAATTAAGTAGTACAAAATTAAAACAGACGTAGGTCATCTGCGAAAAATTGAATGAATAATGAATGTTTGAATGTTGCTTGAATGTTTAATCTCTTCTGTAGAACTTGCATATATAACTTGACTTTTTCGTCATCTAATACCCTCCTATTCTTTAAAATGACACTCATTTCTCGATCGAGTTCAGAGAGAGTGTCTTCGGTTGGTACATGTTTAGAGATTTCATCATTAGGAACCAAAATGTATTTTTTTCGTGTATTCCATCTTTTCTAATGA
>BGPR01016066.1:4129-35419 GCA_013235015.1 Araneus ventricosus
AAGAAGTTTTTATGTCAAAAAAATGATTTTTTCACCTGAAGCGATTTTAAAATACACATTGTTTTCGAAACCCTGTGCTTTTTTCCTACCACAGGCAAGCCAAACAAACACCCGAACAGTTATTCAATCCCATCACGAAGCATATTAAAAGTAATCCTTCCTTCAGTCGGGTCGTATTTCTTCACTTTCGTCTCGTGAATATTCTGTCGGTGAGGCCAAAGTCATAAATATCGCCAAGGAGACATTTATGGCGAGTAAAAAGCAATGATTGCGATCAACAGGATCAGGTTATTGCTCTCTGTGGCGTAAAAATAGGAGACAGGCGGAGGATACAGCGAAATTAATCTGGAGACATCTGCTTTGGATGTACTCTGGATCTTGCAGTTTTTGCTCTATGAAGTAGACAGAGAGCAGGTATTAAAACCGTCAGAAACTTTGATTTCAAGATTTTGATGAATTTAGATATCCCTGTGTCTGAGAACCTATTTTGGGAATTATATGTCTGTTCTTGATGTATTCTGAAGTTTGACGTTTTTGCTTTATTAAGTACAGTCAGACCTCTATTTAACGAACCTCTATTTTGCGAATTTCTCTATTTTGCGAACTTTTCCTTAGAACCAAGAACATTTTGCGAATTTCTTCGTGAAATAACTTCCAAACAGCGAAGTGCATTCTCTATTTAACGAACTTTTTCTTGTGATCCAATATTTTTTTTCCTCCCTATTTCTCAAAATATTTCTGAGCATTTCAAACTTATTCTTTCTTTCAACACATTTTGTGGTGATTGAACTGGTTTACCAGTCTAACTCATCAGAGCAGTAAAATCGAAGTCATTCTTTTCATTTCATCCAGGCGGTGCAACCTCCCCCCCCCCCCCAAATGTCCACTTCACTAGAAAAACTTTCAATATCCCCCTTTCACCCTCAATTGAGCTGTCCCGTGTCCTCGAACTTTATTAGTAATTAAATTTAAGGACGCATGTGGTAATGTATGCTTAAAATTACTTGTTGAAATAAATATGATAATGCCATTAAAATTCATTAATTTTAATATAAAATTATTATTTTTTAAATTGAAAGTACTGTATATTCCCGGACAATGTTTTGTTTTATTCTGGTTTTCCTTGCAGATTTCTTTTTGATGTGTAAGATACAATATAAAACAAATAGATATTAATTTACAAAATAAAGGAGTGATTAAGTACTTTTTTAATAATAATATTTAGTGTTTATGAATTTAAAATCTGTTTTTTTAAAGTATTTTAAAAGGTGAATCTCTATTTAACGAATTTTCTATATAACGAACTTTTTTTCAGGATTTAGCGACTTCGTTAAATAGAGGTCCGACTGTACTAGCAATACCCGCACGGCTTTGCCCGTGGTGTTATGATTTCAACAAAATGAAAAATAAAGTCCACATACAATTACATAAGCGACTGTTAAGAAAACGAAATCGAAACAGAAAAATATATATTATTTTTTTTGCCCGTTTCTTTTTTCTCTCGATAATGACATTTAAAACTGTAGGAAAACAGTACAGAGTACGTTAATCCAAAACAATATTAAAAAGTTACAAAGTGAAATTCACCACAAACAAAGTATGCGAGGCAAAGAAATATATTAAGACACGCTTAAAAATAATAATCGGTCATTGAGAAAATAAATCATCTCCGCGTAGAACGCGAAAGTAATGACGTCATCTGCCGCGAGGAAGGTGACGTCCGATCGGATTGTAGAAATGCATGCTGGGAGATGAAAATAATCTTGGATCGAAAGCTCCGATTCGGTCTGCGAGAGAAAATGTTTGAACTGATCAATAAATAATTCGTAGAAAATCGGAAATAAAAGATATTTTGATTGTACTTGTTTTAAAACAGGGATAAATATTCTGGATAAATATTACCTCAAGAAAATTGAAAATGGTAGCGTTATTAGAACGTCGGATGCGAGAAAATAAAAATTAAATGTTAAACATGTGAAGGAAAAGTGACTATTGTTTAACAATTTCTCAAAATTCAGTAAATTACGTTGGAAATTCAAAACAAACTTCATTAGAACGAAAATCGTTTGCTTTTTCCGATGGTGTATCTATTTTTTTCATAAAATTATCCGAAACCATGCTATTGAGAAATTAATGCAAAAAATCATCCAAAATAATACAAAACATTAAATAAAAAATTTTCTAGATTAAATTTTAAATTTCCGGCTTCCGGCTGCATTGAGTCACCATTAAGACTACCTGTGTGCCAAATTTCAAGGTTATAAGTGCGATAGATTCGTCTGGACATCGCACGCACACACACACTAACATTGCCTTTTATAAGTATAGATATAGAGAGAAGCAGTGGTGGAACGCTCTAACCTGAGTGACAAAAATCGTGCTGTTTTAAGGAAGTTTTCACAATTTTTTCTTATTTATTTCTCGTGAAAAATCAGCGGGAGTGGCCTTTCTCGCATTCGAATAATATGGGTTGGGGGGAAAAAATACACTGCGCGCCGGAAAATGTGCGGTATTTCCCTAAGGTATTGAAAAATGTGCGGTATTCCCTAAGGTATCTTCTCTCCACATTCAGAAAATGATGATTAATTTCAATTTGATTTCCGGTATTATTTTTTAAGTGTATGTGTTGCCGTTAAATTGTGTAATTCAGTTATTTCATAGAATAACTAGGTATTCAACCAGCTATTTCATGAAATTCCTAGTTATTCTATGAAATAAAGGATTGAAAATAACTAGGTAATTCATGAAAAACCTAGTTATTCTATGAAATAATACATTCCACGCTTTAATTGTAACATGTGCACTTATTGTTCCCCTCATTCTCCTTCTCTTTCTCTTAATAAAAAGCCCAAGATCAGGGAGACGGTAGGAATGGATTTCATTGAAGTTGAACTGGTGACCAGGTCTGCCACTTGGAGGGGTTCGAGTTACCGTTCCTAGGAGTTATTTTAACGTTATGTCTACGGGTAGAAGAAACGGGTCCTTTCCAAACAAAAGTGATCGTTGACAGCTATGCAGGGTTGGTTACCTATAGCAATTTTACTGTATCGTGATTTTTTAGTTTTATAAAGTAAATATCATAAAATTGACCATATTCTTCATTCTTAAAATTAAATACTTTTTTGCTTTTATTATTAATTCTGACTTATTTTTAAAATATTGATTTCTGGCTAAGAAACTTCTAAAAAAATTATTGCCTGCAAATATATGCGTTATTATAATGACGCTGTTACACAATAAAACAGAAAAAAACTTAGTTGAAACGAAAATATAAAAGAGAGACAGGAAAATAATGGGGAAAAAACACGTTTTGAGATGTCAGTAAACTGATTCTAAGAAATAGGTCACGAAAACTACATTGTTTTGAAAAGATCAAACATAGAAACCCATTTAGTGACGCAAGAATTTAACATGTAATATACATCTAATTAATTAAGAAACTGGCGTCGATGTATTAAGAGCCTGGCAGCATGGATATAAAGAAAACGATTCTCAAAGTTATGACGTCAGAGGCTGGAAAAAGCGTTTGGCGGTTGAAATAATAATGGAAGAACAATTAAAATGAAAGAAGTGAGTGCAAATCTCGGTTTGGAAGTTTTGTGTTTGCTACGTATGTTATCTTTATAAAAAAAAATACTTGCCTGACTCTTTTTTGCTACCTGTTATTAAATTTAATAAGCAACAAACTGATTACCAAGTAATTTTTGGACATATTGATAATTCTTTCTGTTATTATTTAGTGTTTCCTGCTACATATAATTTTAATTATTCGTTGGGAAGACTTGATTCTTTGAAAGCATAACTTGTGTTTAAGAACTTTAATATTATTTTAGATAGTGGCCGCTTTTGGGAAAATTTTCCTTAAGTAGTTCGATGAGATTTATTTAGAAACACGCTTTATATGTCGTGAAGTTGTTGCCTTTAAATAGATTAGTTGCGCTATTGTTGATTGAATCAATCAATAAGATTGATGTTTCTTCATAATGCTTCTTATTTAATACACATTCGACTTTCTCAATATCTTTTATTCTTTATCATAAAACTTCATTAGGAATGAGAAGGTGTGTGATGAGGAAAATTATTCATAATTATCATTAACATGCGAGGAAAAGTTTAAGCTTTTGGAAGTCTACTTTCGACACACTTGTTTCTAATTAATTTAATTTGAAAACCTTAACTTACGATAACAATTTTCTCAAGAATTGTTATTCAGTGCTAATTTGCTAAAGCATTCCATCGAATCCTACATTTTTTTTTATTTAACTTGGACCCTTATGATAAATAAGTTTACAAGATAGTTAAGTTTAAGTTGTTGTTATGGTGTTACTATTAATTACATTATTACTATTTCATAATGGGTTATTCGCACCTGTTAGCTGTAACTGTTTTCTGTATGTTTTTTTATGTGCGACAACGGCAACAATATTTGATTTTGAATACCTTCTCTGCACCTCCGCATCAGAATTTAGAAGATTTGAAATTTAATTTATGGTTATCCGAAAAGTGAAAAATATCGATTTCATCTAATAAGAGGAGCGAATAGCACTTATTTCATGAATTAAAATTGGACCTATTGCCATTCGAAAAATTTTGCTTTAAAATTTTATCGAAATAGTTTGTCGCTATGCGATGCCTTTTATTTTAAACTATTAATAAGGTGGCCACCTTTTTTACAGTAAGAAGGTGGACACAAGTAAATTGAAGAAAAAAATATCGTAAATAAAAGAAATATTTTGTTCATTATAACAAATAGTACAGAATACACTACAATATGATACATGCATAATAAAAACATTTGTAACATTTTAAATTGTAATTACGCTTATATGCTTATTGACTATTATTTAAATGATTACTTTTCCACTGAATGAATATTTCTTGTCAATGTATCATCTTCTAATAATATATTAGAAATATCTGAACAAGAAATATCCTTCATATTGAATTTTACAGCAAGAGCTGCAGCTAGAGTATAAGTATTCAATCTCGATTTCTCACATGTCCAAAAATCATTAGCAAGTGAAAATACTCTTTTAACTGCTGCATTAGTTCCAGGACAGAACAACGAAAGTTCAACAAGAATAAATAAATTTTCAGATGGAATATGTTCATTTTTAAAATGGTTGAATATTTCCACCATCTTTTATCAATTTCATCATGTTTATTTTTCCAGTGAATTAATATTTCAGAATTTAAATACATATTTAGTCTTCTAATTTCAAATATCGAAATGGAGGACATGTAGGAGGGCACTTTTCGAGGGAGGATCGAACTTTCAAAAGTAGGACATGTAGGAGGACACTTTTCGAGACAGGACCGAACTTTCAAAAGGAGGACACTTTGCGGGGGAAGACAGAATTTTCAAAAGAAGGACATGTAGGAGGACATTTTTCGAGGGAGGACCCAATTTTCAAAAGGAGGACACTTTTCGAGGGAGGACCGAACTTTCCAAAGGAGGACGGTTGGTCACCTAATTGTTAAGGCTTGCGATTTTATTTTATTTCAGTTAGTGTTCTCAAATGAAAACGCGTTTTGCTCATTTGGGCTTATTCATGGCCTAAAGAATTTTGAAAAATTCAATCGATCATATTTGTATCGGCCGTGTTAATGATCCTTCATCTTTCTAGGGAAGGAAAATGCTCAAATACTTGATTGAGCACTGCGCTAGGTCGTGTTTTCATAGTTTTCTTGTACTGTACATAGACTACTGTTTTATATTTTACAATTATCGATTCTTGTTTTTTCTGTGATCATTCTCACACTAGTATTTATGAGTGCGTACTCTACGTTCAAAAAGTTCCGGAACTTTAAAAATATTTTTCCCAATGTAAATAAATTATGCTATTTTCCGCAGAACAAGCAAAGGTATCTAGCGACAGACTAGTCAGAACAGATTTCATCCAGTTCAAATGTATACAGTGTATGTGCCTAGATCATGATTACAGGCATTCAAAACTTTCCGTCGCGGGGAAGGTCAAGTCACGGGTGCTCCATCACGATAAGGTGCCTATTCATTGGTGCTTCGTGGTGTCAATTTACATGTAAAAACATTACATTCCGATACATTCAGCGTATTCTCCTAATCTCGCCCTATGTGACTTTTTCCTCGGATGAAGAATTTTGCTTAAAGAAGTTCATGTTCGGAAGACGTACATCTAGAAGCGACGAAGACACTGGGCGATGCGGAGAAAGATGGCTTGCAATCTGCATTATATGTCGGCATGAATGATAACAAAAATGCATAGTTGCGTAGGATACTTACTTCAAAAGAAATAGCAAATAAACAGACTCGATCTGTACTCGTTCTTATGTAATAGAATAGGTATCAGGAGCTTTTTGAACGTAGTAGTAAGTAATAACAATAATACATAATTCTTTCTCGGTTTCTTTAGTGAGCACAATTCATAGGCTCCATTCCTTCCAGAATCCCTGATACCATAAATTTCTGAAATAAAATGAACAGAGAAAGGACTTATAAAATTTGACAGAACAAATAAGCTGCGCAACTCACAAAAATTTACATACTGTGTGTTTTCAGATGCCGAAACCCTCCGCGCTTTTGTGCATGCGTCAATTGGCTCCAAATTCACCCAAACAGGGATGAGATGAAAGAGGATGGAGGAGATGTTTATTTTTACTAAACATACATAGAAACATAACACAAGATTCGAACTAAAACAAAAATAATGCGTCTGCGAAAGAAAATGAATATCAACATCGGAAAAAAATGGCTAAAAGAAAAACGCGTCTAACGAAGAATGGCGCTCTTCTTATTCACTTCCTATCATCCCTCTGCGTAGTAGAATCGTCCAAAAAGTGATAAACGCGGGTTTCTGAAACGAACAGTAGACAATTATTAGAATCTTGTTCCTGAAAAATTTCACAGATGTACAAAAATCCACACTTCTCACTTTGATTTTTGTTTTCATTTCCACTTCAATTCTCATGTGTTGTTCCAGGAAACAACTTGTTATCCCACTTTCGTCTGATCATCTTTCCAGTGGTGGCGCCAACAAATAGCAGTAAGATGCAGTCAAACTAAAATTACACACATTATCGCTTCTTCTTGTGTTTGTTCTCTGAAGTGACCTTTATCTAAACATGTGTTCTTTCTTAAATCCGGAGTTTTAGGATGAGTGATATATATTGTTTAGCAACGGATTCGGAAACCCTACGCGCTTTTGCGCATGCGCCGGGAGGAGTTATTTTGATCAAAATAGGGAAAAATTGAAGAATGGAAAGGTGATGTTTCCATTTTACTGAGCGTGATCTAACAAAGAACTCCGGAAATGCGTTCATATGACTCATTGCCTGACACCCCTTTCCGGTGTAAAATCGTCCAAAAGTGGTAGTATCGGAATACGTTGCTGAACATATGCTTATCTTTCTTCAACTTTTATTTCACAACTAAACAAATCACTTAAGAATTAACTATTTTTAAGTTCCGAAGAAGTGCAGCGACAGAAGAAGTGGAGAAGGTGGGAAAGGGTGGCTTGTAATCCGCATTTACATCTTTATATGAACGATGGCACAAACACATAGTTACAAATAACAAATAAATAGTAGAAATAACAAATAAACAGGCTATATCTGCACTCATTATTACCTAATACAATAAGTTTCTGCACTTTTCGAACGTAGTTATTATTAATAGTAGAGTTTGATAAAGTAAACAGAAGTAGAGTTATACCTGCAACTGAATACTTAAAATTTATTAATTAAAGTACATTTTAGCTTATGAAAGCCTATTACATTCTGTTAAATAATAAAGACAAAGCTTTTAGTTGCATGCTTTAAGTAACACAGAGAAAGAGATAAATAAAAGTGAAAAACAAAACACCTTGTGCTTTTTAATATTTCTTTTAAATGTTTACATCTTTCCTTTCATAGAATACTTGGTCTTTGGTATCTTTAGAAATTTCTCGAAAATTTGCACTTCTGATAGCAAGGAATTCCTGTTTAAATTATTCCAAGAATGTCGATAAAACTTTAAAAAATTCAAATAGGAAAATACCTTTTGGGAAGCTTTGCGCAACATTCTTTTTCACACTACAACTACCTCAAATGTGTCAAACGATCAAAATTGGAGGCTCTCCTGTTGCCATCGTAAGAAGGAAAATATTTCCCTCCATTCATTTATGGCGGGAAAAAAAAGTATATCTAACCCAACGAGTTCTAAAGAAAAATAAAAAATCTCGAAAATTGGCTTATTCCGCCAGGAAAAATCCTTTTCGCCCTGAAGCCTTTTAAACGAGTTTTTCGGCAGTTTTCCGGTTTTCTTATAACGAAGCGGAATTTTCGACCAAATCACATCAATAGCACGGCAGACGAAAACGTGTTTCTACGGTCCGTTGGACGTGACTTGCGCTGGTAGCCTCCTTTTAGATATGCATTCCGTTTTTTCCCCCTTTGGATTTCTATGTGCGAATTGAAATGAATGAGAAAAACATGATCGAATTTCAGAAAAGGATTCCATGCATGCTGTATCTAAGGTTTTTTCGAAAGGCATTTTTATTGGTAGTAAAGGTTCTAACTTAGTCGAAGGGACTGTTGATGTAAAATTTGTGTCATAAAGAGCAATAAAATATCTTAGGTTAAGAAATTGCGTTTAAAAAAGGTAACAAACCAGTCAATGGACTCAAACCAGTTATTGGACGATATGTCTTTCAGCTTATTTCCAACTTATTGCATGAAAAATCGTTCAGTAAGGGATTAAATGAAATGATTAATATGGTACTGGTTTGAATGGCTTACTAATGATCCTATTAAAAAGATTTTTTTATTTAATTAGGAATCACAATAAAAATGTAGGGGAAGGTGGTGTACCTTGGACATAAGTGTACCTTGAAGCTATGCCGATTTTAGCGCCATCTGCATAGATGTATAGAAAATGTTATATGTATTTTGTACACTTGCCACCAGAGGTCCCAGTGTACCTGAACTTATTTGTCAAGGTGCTCATTTGAATGAATGAATCCTGAAAAAGGAAATTGACGCATCAAAAGTAATTTTTTTCCTGTTGAATTTTCTGTTAATAGTTCCTAAACATACATAAATTACTTTATAGTAAAATGCCTAACTTATAAAGCACAGTTTTAGCTATAATAACATGGGTTAGAAATTATGTTAAGTCTAACCTCAATTTAGTAGTCAGCCATTTTCCATGTAATGGCCAAGTGGTGTACCTTGGTGCATGACCACTACATGGTCTACCACTTATGTTGTGGAAAAATGTGATGTAATGTGGAAGTTACCACATCCCGTGTTGACTGCAGGATCTGAAAGTCAGCTTCGGAAATTAACATTTGTAAATGACTTGTCTAATTACAATGTTGGTTAAGCCTACTCATAGGAATGAAACTGTTGCTGTAATAATTTTATATTCGGTCTAATCTAAGACCTCATTAAGTAAAAGTGCTCATTAACATTTTTCTGTAGTTAAAATACCAATAAATGTTTATGTTCAAACTATTCGGTCAGATTTTTTAAATCTAGAAATAGCTGGTCCAAGGTACACCAACCATGGTGTACCTTGGTCCTATTTGCACTTTTTTTTAAATTGTAAATAATGCACTGAAATACTTTTTAAAAAAATCTACAAAAAATATATGTTGTCTATAAAGGCCTATAAAGGAAAGAAAAATTGTTTTGTTACCTTTCTTTTAGTAATTATCCAATTAAAAATTAAAAAGTAAAAATGGGACCTAGGTACACCACCTTCCCCTACATTTACCATCCATTTAATCAGTTACGCATTTTGGTTTAGTTTAATTGTATTAACGTCCCGTTTCTGAAGCAACACGAGGGCTATTTTGGGAACTCGCAATTTTGAGCCACGGTCAGGTGCCGAAGATCTGGCACCCCCTCTCGAAACTTCTGAACCACACCAGCGGGAGAACGTTTGGACTCTATATCTGATTTAATGTGCAACAGGCCCACATGCACAATGGATCTTCAATGAAATCAGGTTTCGAGCATGGAACCCTCAGGTCTCGAAGCAGAGTCTTCACCACTAGACCGCCTTGGCCTAAGCATTTTGGATACGCTTGGAGCATATTATGTCTGTCCTATGATCTATGTTCTATGTGACCACTACCGCTGTGTGAGGGGGAGAGAGGGAAAATATGCCTGTATGGTGAGAATCTGCTGTATTGTATTCATAGTGTATACGTATTTGATTATTGAATATATAATATAAACCAATTAAGGCAAATGAATTGAAAAACAATGAATAAAATTGATCTAATTTTTGAAGTGCTTCGCATTTTACTTCGTTCAGCCGCTAATGATTGTGACCCTTCATTTCTTTCGTTTGCAGTGTGGTGCTCTGAAGACGAAGAGAGGTTGGTTCGCGACCTGTTTCGGGACTACAACAAGCTCATCCGTCCCGTGGAGGCGATGAATCAGACGGTGGTCGTAGAGTTCGGACTCTCCTTCATCCAGCTCATCAACGTTGTGAGTACTCCCTTCATCGTTTTCTCATTTTAACTCTTTAATCCCGAGGCGACTTTTTTCTTCTATCCACTTTAAAACCGGGCCTGTTTGGGATAATACGACATGAACTGAACTCTCCCAACCTAGGTGGTCATTTATCCCCCTCTGCTATAATCTTCCCGGAAATGGACTGTGGTTGGCAAGAATAATTGGACCCCCTACCGCGCTTATCTCCTAAGCGATCTCATAACCTCCCCTCAAATGGATCGAACCGCCTCAGACCGGCCTTCGTCGCTGTTAAGAGGAAATTTTTAGACAGCCCGGTACCGCCTCGCTCGGTGTGAGAGGGTTAATAAAGCATTTTGTACTAAAGCAACTAAAAATACAGTGCGTCTGTCCCTCACCTCTATAAGATTACAGTAAATGTATTTACTCCTATAGTAAGCGTTTTTAGCTTCAAAATTTCTTTCTTCGTTTAATTTTTATTGTCAAATATAATAAAATGCATTAAGTTTAAAATTAAATTTTACAAAATGGAATTCTTTATAAATTTAAGGATCGACAATTGCCTTGCTGTGCTAAAATGAATCGGAATAAGTCTAAATACCTTTGCCCCTTTATTTGACCCCTTGATTTATGAATTTAATTATCCTCCTAATTAGATGACTTATCCTATTTGTATCATTTATTTATTAATTTATTTGTTTAAGTCCATATAAGAACGTAAAGGGCACCAGAGTTACTTCAGCGCTTCCAAGTGTTTTTTGTATTTTAAATTAATAGCTACTTTGACTTCATTACAGATTTAAATATAAAAAATTCCTTATTTCGAGGCCCGGATCAGTCGCGTCATTATATGCCAAACGGTTAATCATCATTACGTTGTCCTCGATGAGATTATTTATCTGAATGCTTTTATTTTGAATCAGTGTTTTTGTTTACAATTTTTTTCATTTACACCCCATACTCGCATTCGCATGTTCTTTAAAGCCAATAAACCACTAAGCCAGTAAAATGTCAATTTCTTCACTTGACTAATTTATGGGTTATCTTTAAATATTAGACAGAATTACTCATTTGTCCTACTGAATTACTCCATGATTAATGGATAAATTTATTGCTGATGATAAAAGACAAAAATATGTAATCTCATGGTCAATTGAAAATGGCTACAAATATATCTTTCAATCACAGAAAAAAAATGAAAAAATCTTTCATGTTTTTTCACCAAAATCCCTATTTAGAAAAATTATTTGGAAATTCCATCCTATGATTTTAATCTAAATACAGTTAATTCCGCATAACACGGTTAAAAAGTTGCGCCCTATAGGAAATCGGCAATACGATAAATTTAATTACAATAGACCCCCGTGTTGATAAATTTCCTGTACCGCGAGATTTCCAATAATGAGTATTCATACAACGCGCGACTTTTTAAATGCATTATACGGGAGTCCAGTAGACTCCAGTATACATACAGATGCGTTTAGTATAGACGCTGTTTGCGGATTTTTAATGGTTATTGAATATCTCTGCAATCTTTTGATTAAAAATAGTTTAACTTCTCTGTAATTGTTTGTTCAAACTTTGAATTATCATTTGATATCTCAAAGTTTTCTTTAACTACAAAACAGCGTTTGCAAGTAAACAATAGATAGAAAGTTATGTTCTCGTTTTCTTTCCGTAGAGAAATATTTCTATACTATAACTCAAGAATGTTATAAATGTCGTGGAATCAGTACGTCTAAAGTCGTAATAATAATAAAATACGCAGTTATTCAAATACATAAATATTTGCAGTCTGCTAAAAAAAGAATTCCAGAAACGTTTTTAAAAGAAAAAGGAAATTCTACAAATATTTCTAAGATCTTAAAATAAAATCAACCAATTCAGTTGCAAAATCATTAAATCGCTCAATCTCGTTTGTAAATAAAATAATAAGTAGTTATTTGAATCTTAATCAACTGAAAAAATATAGTTTTAATCGTCCTTCTCTAAGCTATAAATGTATGTAATAATCTCGCTTAATTTTGCTTTAAATTCTAATATTATATATTTTAAAATCTTAGTACTATATTAATGTATATACATTGGAATATTCCAAAATTGCTTTTCTTAAACTCCAGTTTCGTTTTATTTCCCGCGCAGGAGGTATATTAAATCTCGCGTTTTGGCATATTTATTACTAAAAGAATATTCTAATTACCTCTACGCGCCCACATTAATCGCGAAAGCAGCGACTTATTGCCGCCATACTTTTCCCTAAAACACTTACGTAATTTACTAAAAATAGCTATTATTCCCTTCACTTTGATCACGTGTCTATATGTTATTCCCTATCTGAGCGTATGCAAGGATTTTCTTTTCGCTTTTTACTTGAAAACTTCAACTAAGATGCACGTGTGTCCGCCACTTTCCAAAAATTGACTTAAATATTTGGATAATAAAGAAAATTAGAATATAACTCGGCTTTTTACTGGCTACAACCACGAAAACATATATATATATATGTAATAATCTCACTTAATTTTATTCCAAATTCTAATATTATATATTTTAAAATCTTAATGTATTCCAAAATCGCTTTTCTAAAACTATATATATATATATATATATATAAGCAATTGTGTTATACAAAGATTTATTTGTTATTTCAAAGGAGAAGAAGAAAATTCGAAAACTGTTTTCAAAGAATCTGAAAAAACTCATAATAAGAGATATATGGTTAATTCCGGTTTTGAATATAATGGAAAATAAGAAACAGAGAGAGATAAAAAAAAAACTGTAAAAATCAATTTCTCATATAAAATTTTTTTTTATGGCCAGTATTTAAGGAAGAAATATCATCTCTTTATCCGCACACCCATCAAGCAATAGAATTCTAGTAAGACAAATCAATCATCCATAAATCTAAATCCTCTGAAAATCCTTGGAAAAAATAAAACAAGGAATCGGTATCCATCCAACACCTTAAACTCACAATCCTCCAAAATTACCGGATGTATCATCTATGGACTTCAGTGCGTTTGGATTATTGAAAAGAGCAATGAGTAATCGAAGATCTAAAGCTATTGTTCCAAAATTGTAATGTCTCTTCTCTGTCTTATTAGTCTTATGATTGAGAAGAGAGATTTACAAGGATTCGTATCGTATGGAAGCCAATGATCCCCGACCTTGGCATCAAACTTCGAGACCATTTTGGCGGCAATATGTAGACTCTAGAATTTTCAAGAATTATGGTCTTATCTCACATAGAAACCGAGATCTGGGTTCTTCCAGAGAATTTCATGTGACGTCACGTGGAAGAGCTCTAAATACCGGGAGGTTCGAAGGGGAGGGAGAATAACTTCGGAGTTTCGTCTGCAGTGCGAGCTACTGTCCTACCGCCGCAAGAAAAACCCTGAACAGGGTTGACGCAAGTAGACGAGTCGAAGAAAGAAGCGAAACGGGTATAAAATCAACCACAACATTTGCCGAACTATGCGCATTTCGTTAGGCGAGAAATTTGTTTCCGATCGAAGTACAGAGCGAAATGAGACTTCCTCCGATTCTATCTGCGCCAAATGAAATAAAGCCCTTTTCCTCACCCCCAAAATGCAGTGGAATATTCCGTTTCGATAACGATCGCCGTCGGCATGTCTGGTGTCTGGGGTTTTTCTCGTGGCGGTGAGACAGTAGTAAGTTGGAGAGCTGAGCGTTATTGAAAGTGCGTTACTGTTATTACTAGTGATTTGCTGTCTGAATTTTGTTGCTAATTCGTACAAGTGCTGTTTTCCTGTTGCTTGTACTTCGTCTTTTACTGAATATTCCGGAATAAAGCATCATTCTCCATTATCCTCCTTATTGGACCTCATTCACGCACACCCGCAGGACAATTTTAGTAACACTATAAATAGAGTATGGAATGCCGTGGAAGCGGAGTAGGAAGAACATCAAATATTAATTTTACAAATAGCATTATTCTCATGACAATTAAGATATGGAATGATTTTAAAGGACAAGAGCATTAAAATAGCAAAAATGGGATAAAAGCCTTGATTTATTTTGTTATTTTCAATGCATACTAATAAATAAATGAATAATTTTCACAATAATTTAGTTTAAGATTTTCACTATGTTTAGATGAGTCAGAATTAAGAGGACCTTTCAGACATCTCTTTGTTATATCCAGAAATCCAATTTTGAATATCCACAAAAACCAATGCCACGGGCTCATAAATTGGTCACCAATCGCGGCTTGTAAGCGAATAAAACATGCTTTTGAACTAAAATGTTTCATAACTTTTAAGACAAACTAGCGGCGAACTTGATGCTATGGCACGTGTTTAAAATTTAAAATTCGCAATGTTTTATGAAATAATGTTCTGTGCCACTAGAATTAAAAGAAATTTTAAAAATCAGTAATACTAGAGTCTCTTAGAATTTGAAGATTGCATTTTAGAGAGACACGATAAAGGCATCATGAAAGCTGGAAATGGAATTGCGAAACTTCGATCTGTTTAATTACTCACTAGGGGCCCATTTTCCTTCTAGTAGATAACCGAGAGAACAGCAAATGCACTCCTGTGCCTATGAATGTTAAGCCAGCAACCATTCTCTTCATAGACAGACTGTATATTTTGGAACGCGAGAAGGACAAAGCGATAAAAATCTATGAAAATGAGCCAAACTGTTCGCCATAGTTGGAACTCCGTCTGGACTGAAATCGGAATGAAAATTCAGAGGGACCCTGAAAGAGGTAGCGAAAAGAACAACGCCTAGCGTAGATTGAAGCCTCGCTTCGAGGGTAGCATAAATTAAAATCTGCTGACTGGGGAAAATCGAAGAGCGATTGACAAACATCTGTAGAGAAGGAAAGAAGGTGGCTCCCCCTACCTTCGTTCAGAGTTGCGTCCTTTTAAATAGGAGTGAATGACATGCCTGTATTTTTCGATTAAAATGGGTGGGGAAAAAACGAGGCTTAGGACATATGGCATGGCTATACTTCAAGTGAATGGCTGGCTTTAAGGAAATGGAATGATACCCGGCCACGTGGTTCAAGTGGTATGTATCATTCCATTGCTCAAATTCGTACTCGCGGATTCAAATTTTGAATCCATTTCGTTTCTTATATTTATTGCTTGTAACGATAAGAACAATTCTTTTACTGTTTGAAATAATTGGTTCATGTCGGCTTTATATATTTTTTGTAATATAATTATAGTTCTTATATTAGAACCTTTTTTTCATAAGTTCTTGAACTTTGTCTAGTTTATTTAATGTCGTTTGCCTTTTTCATTAAAATCATTTATGCTGTTTAGAATTATTAGAGAGATTAATCGAAATTGTATTGACGTTTCTGGAATTAATAATATATTTAGGTTGCTTTATTTATAACTTTTTATTATATTGCTGTTTATTATTTTATAAATTAGTTGGTAAATAATTACACCAGTGTGTTGGAAAATCCTTTATGCCTAAAAGAACAGAGTACACGTTATGCATGTATGACGATGTAGGTACAGAAACACAACTAAGATGTTCCTTCGAAATTTCATAGCCATATTTTCAATAGTTTAATATTGTTAAATAGAAAATTAAAGAAGGCTTTCATACGACAATTGTGTTTCTCTTTCATACTATGAAACCAAAAGCTGAACATTAACGCATTTTTCTACTTAAAAACATTGCACAATGTGCAAATAGAGAGTCATGCCACAGCGTAATATGAAAAGTGACAGGTTCATGCGCACTGTGTCGTACAAGGCTACATTTAGTTACATGTATAATTGACCCGCGCAGTTACGTTCTTCATGCGACTATGACATTATATGAATTGCCTCAATTATTTAGTACGGTACGGTAATTATTTAAGAGGCAAGATTTTAAGCCCTTCTTTTCATACTTTGTTTAAAAGACTGTTTTTAATTTCTTCTTTGTGGACGAAGGTCTTTCCAATACATTCCGGAATGGGTTCAGGCCTTAAGAGGATATTAAATATGAGACCTTAAAGTCTTTTTCCTCTACAGAAAACCTATTACATTTTTAAATCTTTATGGATGTATGACCCCTGATGAAGTCATCCACCAGATTCTTACTTCTTATCATTGTCTGCTATTATTTTTAACTCCTCCACAATTTTAATCCCCTTTATTAGTATTGTTATTTATTTTTCAATTACCAAACTCAGTTTGGGTCGATCCTGACAAAACCCATAGTCATTTCAGTAGAACTTTTCTCTGATTTCTAGCCAAAAATTTAATCAAGCGATTTTATAAATCTCTTTTAAAGCTAGTTTCGCACTATTTAAAGAAATGAAAATGCTGATGTTCAGTAAATTTACGGTAAACGGATGACGGTAAATTTATCAAAGCGTATCAACCCTTTTTAGTTTTTACCTGGGCGTCATCTCATGACAACTCTTCTAACTCTATTCCCGATATTTTATAAACATTGTTGTCCCATTATTTCCATTCTTCATTGCTCATAACGAATCATTTCAAAAATCGATAATTCATTCCGTTTCTCCAGATGGGAACTTGATTCATTAAATTTTATACTGTTAAATAACGTGGCATTCTAAACTCGATCTTTTTTTAGAATCCAGAATCAAATGGTTAAAGCTACTCAAGCTATTAAGGGATGTAACGACCATTTAAGCCCTAATCTTAGCCTATTTTCTCGCACATTTGATCTGCATTTTAATTAATTTAATGACCTAAAGAAAGCACACATTTAACATTTGAAAACATGTAAACCAAATTTGATATGTTCTTTATAAAAATGCATTATGATTGTAGATATTACAAATTTCATAATAGTCTATGAAATTCATATGTTTTTAGATATAAAGAACTTTTTGTCATATATACAAGGTGTCCACAGTTATCGTGGTCCAATAGCTAATTTCTAAACCGTTAGAGATAGACATATAGTTCCAATTAGAAAAATGCTTTAAATGAAGGTAAAAATTATAATATATGTTTTTCGAGTGAATAAATATATTCGTGAAAAAGTTACGATATCTAACTTTTTATACAGTCCCCCGGTCCTATCAATCATATTTAGTAAAATATTTTGACACTCTAATATTTTAAACAAAAAAAAGTCTCACTCTTCTGCGACTAAAACTGACCGAGTTATGGAGCTTTGAATATCGATGACTTAGACAACTTTACACCATTTTAATAGCCGTCTTGCAGACGATTCACCAATCGAATGCACAGCAGTTGCTCGACGAGCCCTCTGATTGGTTAAAAATCATGAAATTCAAAGCTCCATAACTCGCTCAGTTTTAGTCGCTGAAGAGTGGGACTTTTTTTGTTTAAAATGTTAGATTGTCAAGAATATTTTATTAAATATGACTGATAGGACCGGTGAACCGCATAAAAAGTTAGAATTCGTAATTTTTTCAGAAATATATTTAGTGACTCAAAAAACATAAAATATAATTTTTCCCTTCATTTAAAACATTTTTCCAATTGGAACGATATGTCTATCTCTAACGGTTTAGAAATTAGCTATTGGACCACGGTAAGTGTGGACACCCTGTATAAATCGATCTGTTGCAATTCGCCGACAAAATGCTGTAGGAAGAGGATGGTTAGGAACTAAAAATTGCATATTGAAGTAATTTCACATATTTTGGAGAATCATTGAAGGGAACGTGCGAGCGGAAATTATGGACCGATTTTGATGAAATAAATTTTATTACTCTTAAGAAGATAAGTACTTAACATCTAATGAAACAGATAGAGAGAAATTTTAAAAAGTGTTAGAAAACTATCGATTTTGGTCAATTTTGAAGGCCGATGTGGAAACGGAAGATATCAATAAATTTCCTTAAATTTTTCCTCATTTTATTTCTCATCAATTCGCCATTTTTCCGTGATAGAGCGACATGAAAAAAATGTGACCTTTTTTGGCCCACCTTATTGTATATTCTTATCAAAATTGTTATTAAATCCTACTTATAGAGGTCTAAAAGGTGGATAATTATCAAAATTGTGAGGTCGAATTTTTTGACGATTACAATACTTTCTTCGTATTCCAGAAAGCAAAAATAGGCATGTTTTCAACTGCAAAGAAACTCGTACATATCTAATTTTCACAACAAATAACATTCCATTAAATTGAAGACAATCCTAAAGCGAGTTAACATCCCTGAGATTTGCATAATCGATCATTTGCATTACATTTCATTCCTATTACTCTTACAGCCCCAGCACTATCTTCCTTGCACTTTTTTTCATGTGTAGATAAGCCGTAAACCTCCGCCTCTAGCAATAAAACCAATAATCGTTATCGTATTTGTCGTAGTGAACAAGTCGTTAAGGGAAGCACTAGCGGTTCGTTAAGGAAATAACAAAAAGATTTGGCGAATGCGCTACTTCTCTGAGGACATTATTGCTAAATGTTATGTCCTTAATCTGCCCTATATACATGTATAAATTGAGTCACGTTTTTATGTCACGATTATCCGCCGTTATTCATATCGTCGCATAATCTCGCAGATTTCTGACTAATTGGAGCTTATCCGGGATTATCCGATGCCGATTATACGGACTATTTCTGCTTTAATCGGACATTCTAACCAATGCGAGTTTGACATTATTTGTGTATTATGCGAATGAAGAGTTAACAATTTGCTAATCATAATAACTTTATTCCAATTATAAATCATCGGAAGTATTGTGTTCTCGATTATCTAGTAAACTGACACGATAAGGCCCGTTTTATGTTTAGCTTCGTTAGTATAATGAATAAAATCAAGTGTGCTTTTATCTCTTTCCTGTGACCGATTGAAATCAGAAAGTGACCCCAGTGGCACAAAGATATTGTACAATATTAAACGATATTGTACAATATCATATAGTATTATATAATATTGAGCAATATTGTACAATATCGGGCTTTTATCTCTTTCCTTTGACCGATTGAAATCAGAAATTGACCCCAGTAGCACAAAGATATTGTACAATATTCAACGATACTGAACAATATTCGCAATATTGTACAATATCATATATTGTATAATATCGAGCAATATTGTACAATATCGGGCAAAATGTTGTGCTACCTGGGGATATTGCTTTATAATCTTTCGATTATGACTACGAACCAAATTTCATTTTTCTATCTTGCTGTGTTTTTGAACATAACGGGCTAGTTGTTTTTCGAGCAGGATATCCCTCTCCCCAAAAATGTATGGGGTCTTTTCACCTAAATTGTAAATTTCTCTTAAATTTTGGACAAAATCTGTTCGCGCGTTCGTGTGAATAGGAACATGCCACATGCCATGTAGCACAACATGTTATACGATATTGTACAATATTGTTTGATATTATATAATATTATGTCACCTTATACAATATTGCGAATATTTTTCAGTATCGTACAATATTGTACAGTATTTTTGTGCTACTGGGGATGATAACTTAAAAACGCAATGCTCTAGATGAATGCAATTTGGCATATGATTTTATCACCATAATTTTAGACCGGTATTGAACTTTGGACCGACTCCATCATCTGATTGCCATTTGTCTATTCCTATACGCAAAAACGCATTAAACTCAAAAACTCAAGAAACTAGATAAATGATATTTAGTAGCGACTTGACATTAAGATTATAGAGCTGTATCAAATGCTTGATCCAGTGGGTAAATGGAAGGACGTCAAAAATGTTTACTTGACATTCTTCGCTGTATTGCGAACTAAATACATAACGCTTCGTATTGCTAAGTGTACGCGAAAGTCGAGAGGGGAGCACTCTTTGTGGTTTAACTTGGAGAACTTAATGACTTGGCAACTGATTTATTTTTCCAAATTGACTTTTTTCATAACTTTATTAACAATTTTACATTCCGTTTCCGGAATAAAATTAAAATAAATATGAAAAAAATTAAAGGTTAAGATTTTATTCAAAATGCACTTTAAATGAGGAAATACGTTTACACATTATAATTTCGTCAAAATGAACTCAAAAGTAAAAAATAATTTTTTTGATTACAAGAAAATGCATGGTTTGAATAAAAGCGTGGGCGCCTTATATAGCACGTTATATTTTGTGTATATTTCCTTAAAGAAATGGAATATTCCTAGAAGGTAAAGGCGCCCGTCTTTTATTCGAACCATGCATTTTATTGTAATCAGAAAAATTATTTTTTACTTTTGAGTTCATTTTGACAAAATTATAATGTGTAAACATATTTTTTCATTTAAAGTGCATTTTGAATAAAAGCTTATACCTTTAATTTTTTTATTTATTTTATTTTCTACTTTTTAGTGACGGCTGACACGAATACACACAACATGTTAGGCACAGTAAACCAAATTCAATTATTGAATTCTCCAATATAAAACGCCTATTAAAATTATTATTTACATATGTACAATTACATTTTTAAAATGATTTAATGGCATTAACTTTCTGAAATATAAATCCATGATATATTACGTGATAACTTACAATTATTATCAACAATGTAATAGAAGAAAAAGAGAACACAACTTTCTCTTTTTGCTTTGAGCATGAGCTTTGACGTTTGGCGCACAAGAAGTAAAAACAAAATCTGGTTGTTGGCGAATTCTATTAGAAAGTAAACCCAAGACGCGTAGAAACACGATCTATTACATCAATCATCGGTGCAGCGCCGGAAGTATAGCGTATTCTCTGTTAGCTGCGTGGTGTTGTTACAACCCTGCGTAACGTGAGGTTACCACCTTCCAAACTTTATCACCCAAATATAAGGCTAAAATTTTAATATATTTTTTTAGGTTTAAAATAAGTATAGATTGCAATTTTTTTGCATAATATTGTATTGTCATCGGAAAACCACCACTGTGCTAAATTTTAAAGCTGTAGCCCGATTGGAAGTGGGTATGAAATCGATCTCAAGATTTGAGGACACGACAATCAAGTTGAATAAAAGCTTATAAAAATGTACACTATATGCCCAAAAGTATCCGGACACTTGCAGATTTTCACATTTTTTAGAATTTCTCCGGAATGGTTTAACTGAATGCCTTCAAACTTCGGACATATTAAGAATAGACAATAACTCACATTTTACATTGAAGATTTGGTACTGAGGGCAATTAGGGGACCGTCTACAAACTGATGAAGACAAAAACATTTTTGGCCCACTCCGCTTCACAAAATACCGATAACAAGGTGAAACTTTCAGAAATGGTAATGTATAATATGCATAATATTTAAAGGAATTTTCGTAAACTCAACACAAATATTTGGGAAGATATAGAGGTTTTCTTAAAAAATCTCAAATTTTCACCCCTGTTTTTTGCTTATAACATGCAGAGTTTTCTGTTATATTATACGAAACTTACAGAAAATATAACAATATGGTAGAAAAGCATTTTGTAAAAATTTGAAAAAGAAGTTTTGCATATTACAGGAATTATGAGCATTTTTAGTAAATACTGATTTACTGCGCATGCCCGAAACATAGTGTAATTTTTCTTTCACAACTTTAAAGCCAGATATATGGGCAACTTATATTATAAAATTCAATTCAATATCATTAGTATTCACAAAGATATCGGCATTACAACTAGCAGAATTTTAGCTCCTGTCGAAGAGAAGCTAAAAGATGAGGGGTTGTACACAAATTGATATTTTTTAAACTTATATCTTTAAATAGTTATATTGAATTGTATAGTGGTTAGAATTTTCTGAAAACCCATGAAGAAAACTAATATTTGTAACGAATAAAAAATAAAAATATTTAGAATTATTAAAATATTTTAATTAAAAAAATTAATTTCATAAAAAATCGTTTCGCCATAAAAGAAATATATTTAAAAATATCGTTTGACCGTAAAATTGTAATATGTAACTTGTTAATAATCATGTAAATAATATAATTATAGTAATAAAATTTTTGTTATTTATAGTGCCTAATTAGCTGGAATTTAAAGTATGCACGTAATTGATGTCTTAATGGGTATTCAGCAAATTCTAACCACTATACAATTCAATATAACTATTTAAAGATGTAAGTTTAAAAAATATCAATTTGTGTACAATCCCTCATCTTTTAGCTTCTCTTCGACAGGAGCTAAAATTCTGCTAGTTGTAATGCCGATATCTTTTTGAATACTACTAATATTGAATTGAATTTTTTAATATAAGTTGCCCTATATACCTGGCTTTAAAGTTGTGAAAGAAAAATTACACCATGTTTCGCGCATGCGCAGTAAAATAGTATTTACTATAAATGCTCATAATTCCTGTAATATTCAAAAATTATTTTCCAAATCTTTACAAAATGCTTTTCTAACATATTGCCATCTTTTCTGTAAGTTTCGTATAATATAACAGAAAACTCTGCATGTTATAAGCAAAAAACAGGGGTGAAAATTTGAGATTTTTTAAGAAAACTTTTATATCTTCCCAAATATTTGTGTTGAGTTTACAAAAATTCCTGTAAATATTATGCATATCATACATTACCATTTCTAAAAGTTTCATCTTGTTATCGGTATTCTGTGAAGCGGGGTGGGCCAAAAACGTTTTTGTCTTCGTCAGTTTGTAGACGGTCCCCTAATTGCCCTCAGGACCAAATCTTCAATGTAAAATGTGAGTTATTGTCTATTCTTAACATATCCGAAGTTTAAAGGCAGTCAGTTAAACCATTTCGGAGAAATTCTAAAAAATGTGAAAATCTGCAAGTGTCCGGATACTTTTGGGCATATAGTGTATTTCAATCCAAAAATGATCATTGGCGAAAACAAGAGATCCACAAATATCAATGTTTGTTTATAAAATTGGGGAAAGGAAATTAGACTAAGAAAATGTCACTGAACTGATGCCACAAGCTTTAAAATCATGCACTTTATCTTTAGGATCATTAAGTAACTAGCAGGTTTCTTTTCTAAGTTGATGACTTGGCTGGAAAGATCTTCCAGATATCCAATTTTCATGCTCTACTTTTCAGCGGAAAAATCATCGAAACCATGTAAACAAAATATTCTCAAAAAATAAAAAGTAACCCTCTATAAAATAAAATATTATTAGGTTCCACAACATATAAATGATTTTAAAAGTACTCAAAAGAAAAAAAAAAAAAGGGATCCAAATGGGTTTTTCGTTCTAAACTGTTATTTAAACTTATGTTTGTTTCCCCCTTTAAATGAAGTTCATATATTGCAAAATCATATATTTGGAAAGGGACTGTTGTTTATTTTATATCATTTTGGTACAGTTCAACAAACTCAGACAAATGTTTCGTTTTCAGTTTTTTCCACCGAGCACACAACTATTTGATAACTCGTTATTTGCTCTGTTAGTTCCTAAACGTATTTTGAAAAGTAGAACTAAATTGAGCTCTGTAGCTAACAGATTCTTGGAATCAAAGCATCCCTATTCAGAAAGCTGTTGAGAAAAACTTAGTTGTCTTAAGAAGCGGTAAACGTCGGCGATATGCGTTTAAAAATATAAGGGAAAGAATGATACAAAGTAATTTTAATAAACAAAGCCTTTAATAAATTTAATTTAAAAATACTTTTAAAGATACTTTATTTTTTTAATGTGACAAAAATCTAGATTATTTTTTATTTAAATTATTTTCTATTTTATAATTGGAATTTATTTATTATTATATTATTTATTCATTTTAATATTATTTATATTTATTTGTATAAATTATTGAAAGAAATTTTATCTCAAATTCACTATGAGGTGGTGCCATAGGTATGAAATCTGAATTTAATTATATTAATCGATTAACCGATAATTAAGCTCTGAAACTATTAAAATGGTGTATTATCATGCAGAAAACACGAGTGCACAGAATTCCAAAACTAATAAATAGAGAATTAAGTGAAAAAAATCGATAAAATTCCATCTTGACAAATATGAAACAAGACAAGTTTAATAAAAGTGTTTAAAAACACTTTTAAAAATTTGTTTAAAAGTATTTTTTTTATTTTAATAACTTTTTTTACTTTTTAGTCTTTAAAATACAGTCGAACCGCGATATAGCGAACCCGGGATATAACGAACCTTCGGTTACAGCGAACCTTTTACATGGCCCTATGTTAATAATGTATTTTCATACGTTTACAACGAACAGCAAACTCTAGAGACTCGGTTATAGCGAACTGAAAATTTCTAAAATTTCAAACTTTTCACTTGCCCAAAGGGACATTCTTTACTAATTGTGCTCGAGTCAACCCAGCTTCTACAAGAGTTACCCTTTTTGCATGAAATACTCTGGTTCAGAGACCACATTCCTCGCCTATTGTACCTTTGTTAGAGTCGCTGCTAACCCCATAAGTGGGACAAAGGAACAATAGGCAAGACTCTTTACAGTTTCTATCTCCCCTCCTGCCCCCTGTGGACACCTGTCCTGGTGTCAACCAAGAAAGGGGGAGGACTTTCTGGTCAGACTACCAAGAAGCAATCACGTGTTTTCTCTGCCATTTTAGTTTAATTGCTTATCATTCTGTGAACTTTGCAGTGACCATGGCTAACGTTGGCAAGCGAATTATTTAATACTTTATTTGTCCCTAATTACTAATGAAAATATTATGTTATTAAAAAGTTTATTATAGAAGTAGTATCTTAGCATGTTAGGGCATTTTTTTGCAAACACGGATACAGCGAACCTCTGTTAAAATGAACTTCTGAGTCGGTCCGTTGAGGGTTCGTTATAACGGGGTTTGACTGTATAATGGATTATACGTAGCCAAACCAAACCACGTGAGCGTTACCGCCATATGTGGATAATTATTATATAGATAATTAATCCACCGGAAGGAAACCGACCAGATAAGGTTCAGAGTAACCTTAAATGAATTACCCTCGTCCTGCCTTAGCACTAGGGGACTTGAATGACAGCCTCTGCACTAGCTCGAGTACTGAGTCCGGTGTCCTAGTAGTCCACCGACCACCGCCGATCCCTCCCGAAGGAGGTATGTACTATCACTGGTTGGGTAACTAGACCCCCACTATTACTATACCCCAGGGGAAGCGAGAACCCGCTTACTTATCCGGCGGTTTCTCATCTGTGAACTCGAGGTGCTCCCGGTGGAGACCCTCTCAGCGTAAAGAAGAATTACATAAAAGAGAAACAAAGATAAAATTAAAACAATAACGATTAGCACACAAAGTGTATTGTAAAAGTTTGAAATGAATGTCTCAGTTGCTGTTGAAAGTGAGAAAAGTCTTTCTTAATCAATTGATGATATCATTCCTTCGTTCATGAAGGATCTTCATAATATTCACGAGTCGTGCCAGAGATCTTTTGCCTTGATCAATATTTTCACACCACCTCGAAAGGTTCTCAGAACTGGGCTTCATGAAATGAAAGGGTTTTATCACTGAACAGTCTGTTGCGTAATGGTGTGGAAAGGAAAATAAATGTAAAAATAAAATTAAAGTCATATCGGCCCTATTTGTCTTCGATAAAAATAAATACTCTTGAAAATGAGAAAAATATATTCTCCGGAGGGGCCGAGCCCTGTCACAGTGGATTTTGCGTCTCTTGCATCCCAGTGGCGTAGCGAGCGTAAGTGGCGCCCGGGTCATAATATGATTTTTTTCGCTCCCCCCATCAGTGGTTTAACATGTTTAAACGGCGCGTGGGACATGATATGTTTTCCTCCCCTCAACGTATTTGATCTTAAAAGTGACATAAACGCATTAAAGTTTTGTGAACATGACCAGTGGAAGTGGCGCCCGGGTCATAATATGATTTTTCCCCTCCAAAAATCATCAGTGGTTTAACATGTTTAAACGGCGCCCGGGAAAATAAGATTTTTTCATCCTCCCAACGTATTTGACCTTAAAAGTGACATAAACGCATTAAAGTTTTGTGAACATGACCAGTGGTGTAGCGAGGGTAAGTGGCGCTAGGATCATAATATGATTTTTTTTACCCCCCATCATCATCAGTGGTTTAACATGTTTAAACGAATCCCGGGAAAAAAAGATTTTTTCGTCCCCTCAACGTATTTGACCTTAAAAGTGACATAAACGCATTAAAGTTTTGTGAACATGACCAGTAGAAGTGGCGCCCGGGTCATAATATGATTTTTCCCCTCCAAAAATCATCAGTGGTTTAACATGTTTAAACGGCGCCCGGGAAAATAAGATTTTTTCGTCCTCCCAACGTATTTGACCTTAGAAGTGACACAAACGCATTAAAGTTTTGTGAACATGACCAGTAGTGTAGCGAGGGTAAGTGGCGCTAGGATCATAATGAGTTTTTTCGCCCCAGTCATCAGCAGTGGCCTAGCAAGCTTAAATGATGCCCCAAGCATGGTGTATTTTCACAAACCCTCTCATCATATTTTGCTTTAAAAATAACAGAAACTCAGTAATGTTTTGACTCCATGGCGCCCCCTAAATCTGGCGCCCGGGGCATCCATACCTCTCTTTCCCCTCGTTCGCTACGCCACTGTTGCCCCCCTCTCCTTACGGGCCTGCAAATGAAAAGATGTAATGTTTTTTGCAGTTTGATTTTGAAACTGCTTTTCGTTTTAAATACAATTTATTTATTAATTCTTACACTGTACAGTATCAGTAACATAATGTCTAAACAAATGTTTCTTACGAATATAAACGTCAAAATATTTTTTCTCTGTTACCATGAATAATTCTTCGTTTTTCCTTTTGCAGAATGAAAAAAATCAAATTATGACGTCCAATGTTTGGCTTCAATTGGTAAGTTTTATTTTATATTTACTATTTATCGATTGAATACAGTGTGTCACATTTTTGTGAAAGTAAGGAAATGTGAACTTTTTTCAAAGCTGGTGAAATCTTATTTATGAAAATTCTGTTGATTGAAACTGTAGTGCGTGATATGTCGAGGTGCACAATCGGTTAGAAACGATGTTTATTATCCTTATAATTTTTTAGCTAATTATTGATCTAAATTTTTACAGTCCGAATACAGATCCCAGTTTATTTTTAATTACTTTTTTGTATATTTCAACTTCTAAAGCTTTATTTTAAAATATCAATAATTAAAATATGAAAAAAATTCATATTCGACTTTTACGATGTTTCCAATTGGGAACATTGGCTACTTCCGACTAAGCCCATTATACACTAAACATAAAATTGGAATATAGTGATGAACAGATGGATTTAATAATAAAAGTAATGAATAATTAATTTTTGATTTAAACATAGATGTGCATTCAATGAAGAGTTTATACGTTTCTGTGAATACTAGGGTCAGTCAAAAAATTAGCTGTACTGCTCGAGGAAACAAAACAGGACCGAAATTTTACCATAATGATATATGCACACTAAAGTTTCATACGAAAGCTACTTTTTGACGTAATCATTTCCTTTGATTGTTAAACATTTGAGGCGTGGCACAAGTTTTTTTTATGTCTTCTGCGAAGAATTCCCGTCCAATGTCCAATAACCATTGTTTGGTTACTGCTGTTGGGCAAAGGACGAATTTTATGGAATTGAAGATGCTCGACAATTATCTTACGCACACTTACATGTGAAATATCTAATTCATTTGCGATTTTATCTACTGTTACGCATCTGTTTACAAGAATGCGTTCATTCATGCGAGATACGATCTCAGAATTTGTCGAAGTTGATGGTCTTCCCTCGCCGTACGCGTCATCAAAACATAACACCACTCCAAGCCCCCTACAACTATAATCTTAAGGTTATTTAAGCAGTGTCGCGGATATAAAGTGGAAGAAAGAACACAACACCCGAGGGGGTTGTTAAAACTTGACAATTCTCTACTTGACCTCTTGAAAACTTGACCTCTTTTAAAACTTGACAATTCTCTACACCCCTGTCTAATTAAAAGCACAAGAATTTTACAAATGTTTGCAGGAGCTATTGCATTAGGAAGGATTTCTATTGTGTTATACATTATAAAAAATTTTGGTAACACAGAGCAAAATAAAACTTAAAAAAACATAAAATTACACAGTTAAACATGAAATAACTGGACAGTAGTAAAAACTAAATGCTATGGAAAAACTATACGAAGAGTAAAAAAAAAATACATTAAAAAAATTTTAAAAAATGAATGGAACCAAGATGAAAAACAAATTAATACAGTAATAAAAATAAAATAAAAAATGTACACGAAAACAGAGAAATGGGTTGCACAGAGTTTTAATAAGTTCGATTTTGTAGAAGAATTAGCTGATGGAACTACATTTGAAGAAGATGAAACACGGTGGATCTTGGAAAAAAGTCCTCAGAGAACGACTAAAGCAGTTTTGAGTTCATTAGGGGATGATGGGCTGAAGAGGAGGCGAAGTTGAATGTTGAACTGGTGGAACGAGACCTTACATCTCCAAAGAAAAGGATGGAGAGATGAAAACGCTGTATGGATAGTTGAAGTTTGGTTGGTTTTAAATTCCTTCATCGCAGGAGGAAGAGGTTGTTCGGTTATAGAAGTTGCTAACTGTGAAAATGTTGGCCAAGATTGTGGGAATGGAACGATAGCAATGGTCTCGACTGAGAAGACTATGGAAGGAAAGAAAAAACAATTAATTGGGATCTAGACGGAAAAGACTGGTTTCTCTTTGGAGAAAGTGGAGCAAATTATGGATCTTCCTTCTTGACTCTGAATTGTTGGCTACGCTGAGGAACCACACTGGCTGATGTTGTTGGGTGGGTGGTGCCATATGGTAGGAGGTTGTGACGAAGCAAACCATAGCATAATGGATTGGTGTGCCTATTCTCCCCATAAGAACAGAATTAGGTTTCGGCAAGGTTGGATCGTTGGAGAAACGAAGGGTTGGCCCATGTCCTGTGAAAAACAAAACTTCGTCATAAACATCTGTTCATCCATTCTGGAACATATTGCACCATTTTGCGATAGCTTAAAGTACAATGCGTTTTCACCACACACTTTGTGTGGTTGCCGATAAATTTAAGTACAGTTACACATTTTTGCCCGCAGAAAACGAATCACTGCACTCATTTCCAACTTGGACGCCATATGTAACTGCCGAGACATGTTCACGACTGATAAGCATGCAAACTAAAACTGCCACGTCCAAGACGCTGCGTCACGAGCTGCAGATAAATGTCTGCAGTGTTGCCACAAAGTTTTAACAAAATAACTTTTTAACAAAAAGTTTTTATAAAGGAGTGCAACTAACTTTTTGACTGACCTACGTAAAAAATGTATTATTGCTCAAAAAATGCCGCTTTAGAAGTATGGTAACTGTAATATGGAATAATTTGATTTATCATTGATAAGTGTATTTTGGAATAATACAAACTGAATGATTTTTTTACTCGTATATGGAAATATATTCCAATCTGTATTATCTATTGGGCCACATTTATAGTGGCCAGTCTGTATAACGAATAAATATGTTGTTTTAAATTTACTTGTTACTTAGGAGATTCGACAATTATTTTATTGTAAAAACTAAGAAGTTTTTAAGCGTCAGTCACCAGATTTCAGTCTTAAATAATCTTAATTTCTTCAGTATTAATAAATACTCTTTTATTTGATAATACATAAATTTTTAGACCCATTTTGCAAATTTGTTAATGTATAGGATTTTTGTAAACCCATTAAAATATCTCAGTCGTAAGAATGTTGATTTCTTTAAAGACTTTGAAGCGCATTTATCAAAGTTTCTTAATTTTTAACTTTTCTTTAAAAATTTCCTCATATTTTAAAATTTATACCACAAGTCATCCCAACACCTTTTCCCTATGCGAAATAAAAATAAATAAATAAATCACAATAAAGAAAATAAAATAAACCTTAAAGTCCTCTTATACAAAATAAATAAAGAAACTTAGCACAGAAACCAATTTTTATACTTTGTATTTTATAATGCATGTGATTAATGAATAAAACGTTATCTTAACTTAACATTTTAAGCCAAAAAATAAAAAAAAAAACTTGACTTATTAAGTCCTGAGCAAACTTTATTGAATTTTCTATTTGAATTACGTGTTTGAAGTGCCTTGAATGGGATTTTGATCATAATATCACGTACTTGTTTTAAATATTAAAGAGTTATAGAGGAAGATAGTCTCAAGTAGCTGCTCTAAATGAATGCCATTAATTTCATCGATAAATAAAAGCCCAAAATGTAATGTAACAGTTTGTGACGGTTCAACTTTAAAGTTTAACATTTTTTTCCATTATACATCTATAAAGAGAGTAAGCATGCCTTTTGACAAATATATAATGTATGTAATGTTATTTAAATAGGAAATTTTCTGGATTCCGCTGCAAGCTTTACATGCCTTACGGTAGGGATGGTGACTATTGTGAAAACAACCGTTTTTCGGTTAATCAGGTTTTTTTCACCTCCGGTTTAACTTGTCTGTTATAACCGCTCAAAATAACCGGTTTTCGGATTTTTTTTTGTAAAAAACAAACGCCGTTTGTAAGCAAATTTTTTGTATTAATATTGTTTTTACAGGAAATCAATCCATTGGCAAATATTTATCTGTTCATAAAGTCTCTTTCAGTAATCCGCCAACCAACAGACGCCTCAAGGAAGCGGTTATCGTTGATTGGCCTAAGACAATGAAATTCAAAGCTTCATAACTTGGTAAATTTTAGTCTAATCGAGCCTATTTTCCTATCCGGTTTTTTACCCGATTATTGGATTTGAAAAAATAACCGGTTATAACCGGGATAAAAAATAACCGAAAGAAACCGCTTAACCGAAACAAAAAAACCGGTTTTGGGTTAATACGCGGACCTAGGGCGAGTTAACACATTATCTGTCATTATCCCTCTTTCGAGACACTTGTTTTCATCTACACAGTCCAATTATTTGCTTTGATTGTAGCATCTGAACATTGAGCTGACTGCTATAAAAGGTACAAATCCAATAAAAATAATTTTTCTAATTAAAAATAATTAATTCTAATTAAAA
>BGPR01016067.1:0-18511 GCA_013235015.1 Araneus ventricosus
ACATGCATTGCTGTTCCATACAAATAACAAAAAAAACGAATCAAAATTGTCAAATAGGATTGAGTCAAATAAAAATGATCAAATCCGTTCCAGTATAGAATTAGATGCCTTCGCCTCGCCCCCCCCGCCACCTCGCCAGTTTTGAGGGTCTGAGTCACCATTTTTTCAGTTTTAAATGCTGCAGAAAATCTGTGGAACATTTACATTCTCTGTAGACAAATAGATTCCTCTTTAAAATTGTAAATATCGTCAAACCACATCTAGCTGTAATGTTTTGTACAACTTTTTCAAGAATTTCGGCATGAAAGTCTTCAGATCCAAATACAGAATGATAGTTTCATTACCTACAATAGTATTTTACAATATTTTGATACATCATTGGAACTTGGCTAAATTTATTGATGAAACAGTAAAAGTCGCAAAATTGAAATGTTTATTCAAGCAAAACAACTTATCTCTTTCTCATTTAACAACGCTGCATTCCAAAAGTTTTTAACAAACTAATTTTCTTGCTGCTAATCTAATAAAAAAATAAATTTGAATGGAAACAAAATTGTTTGCCATTGATTTTAAATTAAATATTAACTAAAACAAAGATAATACTATTTATGGATATGACTTAACAAAATCGTCTGCTAAAACCAAATTATAGAGATGTCTTAAAAAAATCGTCTGCTAAAACCACAAATTATAGAGATGTCTTAAAAAAATCAGTTCATGAAAACCAAATTATAGAGATGTCTTAATAAAATCGTCTCATATTAAAGTTAAATTAAATTGGAATGAAATGCAAAAGAACTGCATACAAATGAAAAAATTTATTTTAAAATATACGAAAATAAAGAGGAACATCTGATTCGTGTTATTTAAAGAAGTGCGTAATAAAATTGGCGAAATCAGTCCAGGTTTTGCAAATAAATCTCTGTTATTTCCATAATATATTATCCGTTTATTTGCAGTATCTCTGAAAATTATATAAAAGTTGGGCGACAGGCGACCCTTAATGATATATCTAGACGCCATAAGCTTCCATATGAAATTAAAATGATCGAAACTGTCGAGTGGTAGGGCTGGCGAACTGTCTGGAATATTTTACCAAATTATTTTGGGGAGTATAGATTGTAGTAAACACAAAAAAGTTAGTATTTAATGCTAAATTTTAAAGAGGTTATAGGTTTTGTTCTACCTGTGAATCGATTCTTGTTCATATGCAAGACAAGAAAAAATATGGTTTTAACTTACTGTAATGGCTTTAATTCAGTTGTACCAATAAAAGCTCTTTACGGGTAACCAGCTTAATGAAATGCTCAATCAGTAGAATTTAGATTTTCAGAAATCTGATTTGTGGATAAAAGTAGAGATGTCAAGGGAAGCAATTTTAAGGATTTCAAGCATTCTCATGCCTGAAGAATGTAGGCTGTAGTTATCTGTAACGAATAAAAAAATATATTTGAAGAATTATTAAAGCATTTAAAGAAAAGAAATTAATTAGATAAAAATCAAGTTTGGTCATAAAAGAAATTAATTAGATAAAAAATCTGCCTATCAGCAAAAGAAATTAATTTTAAAATGTTTGGCAGAAAGACTAATTAAAAATATCGCTCTTGGTATAATTCTTTCTGGTAAAGGTGATAAAAGAAAACGATATATTTGTCTTTTGCTAATGTTGCCCAGCAAACGGAAACCGATAATGAGATGGAATTGATGAGAAGTCAGTGATATAACGCTTCAGGTTGCAAGTGTATGCATCTGGTTTTACATGTTTGTGCTGTGGGTAGACGTCCAATAAATATGTTATTTGATAAAGAAGGATCCATGATTTTTCATACTATGCTGAAATACATCACGATATTGGATGTTTTTTCTTCTCTTCTGCTGGCTGTCAAGTTTTAAAATTCAATGGAGTCATACTAATGTGATGGTACAGTCACTTGATAAGTATAAGTCCTTGTGGTATCTAATTATCTTTATGTCGCTAAAAGCTACTTTATATGACACAGTACGTATGCGTATGTTATTCGATGATCTTACGCTGCGCTGTGACTTTACTAGTCTTCACCTTCTGCGCAATATTTTCGGGAACAAATATATTTATTTTTCGGGGCTTCGGATATTATAATGCGAAGAAAAATATGACTAACGTACCAAAACTGCTAACAGTTCTTATAAGAAAAACATGGCCTAATGAAAAATGCAAAATTAATATTTAAAACCTATGTCATACTGGTGCCGTAAAAATACTGTGCCGTTACTTTTGCATTCCGTGGACGTAACTTGCACCAGTGTAAAATTTGTGTGAAAAGTGAAGGATCAACCGATTAGGGGGTACGGGATTGAGAGATTTTTCTCAGCTTCTTCAGAATACTGACTAGCGATCATTCCTTAAACGTATATAAATAATCAATCAATCAGAGGTACGTGAAGGAGAGACATTTCAATTTTTCAGCGAAAAGTTTTAGTGCTGAAAATCTGTTCCTGGTTCGGAAAAGTATGATATTTCAAGGCAAGTGCATTTAAATGTGAAAATAATAAGACTAGTTTCATTTTGTTGCTTTTAAATGCCAATTATATATGTTAGTTACGTTGAGTTACTAATTTCTTATCTCACCTATTGTAGCTTTAATTGAAAAGGAGGGGTCTAAGGTATTCATGGAAATTTTTTTATTTAAAGCAACCCCAGTTGGTTTTTTTAAGTTATTTTTATTAAATAATAATAAGAACAATGTTTGCTTAAGTTTGTATACGTTCAGTGTGTATAAAAGGAAGTTAGGGAACTTGTAGGTATATGGATTCTCTCCAACGAACTTAGAAGCTTGATTAACGCCATTTCACAAATTTGGTGTAATCTTAAAGAGCCAAAGCATTTTTTTTGTTCTCTATATGAATAGTTTATTGCAAAAAAACCAATCTATAAACTAAACACGGAACTCTGGTTTTCCATTGAGAAGAAAACTGCTGCAAGATTTGTTCAACTGCTTGTTCGCTAAATATTTTTGTTTTTCCTCTTTCTACAATTTGATATATTTTTAATTTCTATTTGAATGAACTGAATTTTTTTACATACCTTCAAGTTATCAATGAAAATACTAACATTGACTTTCGCCACCCTTTTTATTATAAATATAACTGTTATAAACGTTTTGTTAGCAAAAAAATAAACCAAAAAAAGTTGTAAATGGGTAATTTATCTGAAAACTTTTTTTTTGTTGGATTTCAAGATTATTTTGTATGTCAACCAGGTTGTCAATAAATTGATTAGCATTACATCACAGAGATTTTGTGAAATAAACTATGTATCATGCAAAGAATTCTTAAATCATGAGGTAACTTTGCACCAAAATTTCAAAAAAAATCATAATTAATTATTAAATCACTGCCTGATCCAAATTCTTCGCTGCAAAACGTTTCCCTCATTAGTCCTCAATGATAGGTAAAATTAAAACTTTCTTTAGAGAAATGCATGTAAATGATGTCAAAATTTGTCGGTCATGAAAATCGGTGCAAAGTAACTCTGCTCTTTAGGAATGAAACTTTTTGAACATCTGGGATTATTATTTTTTGAATGGCACAAAAAGGATAAGCAAACTAATAAATGATTTACGTAAAATAAGTAAATATGCTGTAAATTCAAATAAAATCAATGCAATTTAGATTACACTTGCTCTATAATGCTAACGAACGCGAACTATTCTAATGTAAAGAAAAGACATGAAATACGTTTAAAAAAAACATTAGAATAAAAAAAATATTTAATCGAATATTAAAGTTGGAATTATATTGAACAAGACAATAAAAACAATTATTTCACGCAACAAAAGAAATGTTCTTAACCTTACTAGCAGCAATTTAAAAATACGCAGTTTTTCCAAAATCGAATTGGCGAGTATGTGTAATCAGTAGAGCAATGAATCGGCACCATGATACTGCTGATTTCGTCTCTTCCTTTTTTTGTCAGATATTTTGATAGGAAAGACCTTGCATGAAGACGTGAAACATGTACTCAAGTGGAGTAATGAGAATCGGCTCCATAGAGACTGTTGATTTTCTCTTCCTTTTTTTTTGTCAGATATTTTGATGAAAAGATCTTACGACGACGAAACATGTATCATGTGGGGAGCACACGAATCGGCACCATAGAAATTGCTGTTGATTTCGTCTCTTTCTTTTTTTGTCAGATATTTTGATAGAAAGATCTTGTACGAAGGATGAAACATGTGCATCAAGGTGTGAGCAATGAATCGGCTCCAGTAGAGACTGTTGATTTTCTCTTCCTTTTTTTCGGTCAGATATTTTGATGAAAAGATCTTGCATGATGACGTGAACATGTAATCATGTGAGCACGAATTTAAGTACCATAGAAAACTGTTGATTTTCTGTCTCTTTCTTTTTTTGTCGATATTTTGATAGAAAGATCTTGCATGAAGACGTGAAACATGTGTACCTGCGTGTATAATGAACGGTACCATAGAAACTGTTGATTTCGTCTCTTTCCTTTTTTTTTTGTCGATTGGATAAAGATCTTGCATAAGACGTGAAATGTGCACGGTGTGAGAGCACGAATCGGCTCCTATAGAGACTACTGTTGATTTCCTCTCTTCCTTTTTTTTTACGTCAGATATTTGATAGAAAGATCTTGTATGAAGACGTGAAACATGTGAATTATGTGACCATTGAATCACCTATAGAGACTGTTGATTTCCTCTCTTCCTTTTTTTTGTCAGATATTTTGATAAAAGATCTTGCAAGGAAGACGTGAAACATAGCATCATGTGAGTACGAATTGCACCATAGATGCTGCTTTGATTTCTGTCTCTTCCTATTTGTCAGATGATATGTTGATAGAAAGATCTGTACGAAGACGTGAACATGTGCATCATGTGATGTCGAATCGGCCACCCATAGATGCTGTTGATTTCGCTCCTTCATTTTGTCATATGTTGATAGAGATCTTGCATGAAAGCGTGAAACATGTGCATCATCTGGCACGAATCGGCACCATAGAAATTAAGCTGATTTGGCTCCTTCTTTAAGGTCAGATATTTGATAGAAAGATTCGTAAGGAAGACGTGAAACATGTGCATCAGTGTGAGCACGAATCGGCCTCCATAGAGACTTTTGATTTCCTCTCTTCCTTTTTTTTTTGCCGGGGATATTTGATAAAAAGATCTTGTATGAAGACGTGAAATATGTGCATCATGTGAACAGAATCGGCTCCATAGAGACTGTTGATTTGCCTTTCCTTTTTTCTTGTCAGATATTTTGATAGAAAGATCTTGCATGAAAGCGTGAAACATGTGCATCATCTATAATGAATCGGTACCATAGAAACTAAGTTGATTTCTGTCTCTTCCTTTTTTTGTCAGATATTTTGATAAAGATCTGTATGTGAAGACGTGAAACATGTGCATCATGTGAGCAATGAATCGGCTCCATAGAAACTGTTGATTTCCTCTCTTCCTTTTTTTGTCAGATATTTGATAGGAAAGATCTTGCATGAAAGCGTGAACATGCGTATCATCTGGAGCAATGAATCGGCACCATAGAAAACTGTTGGATTTCTCTTTTTTTTGTCAGATATTTTGATAGAAAGATCTTGCATGAAGACGTGAAACATGTGCATCATGTGGAGTAATGAATCGGCTCCATAGAGACTTTGATTTCCTCTTCTTCCTTGTCAGATATTTTGATAAAAGATCTTGCATGAAGACGTGAAACATGTATTGCGTATCACGAATGGCCCCATAGAAACTATGATTTCGTCTTTTCCATTTTGTCAGATATGTTGATAGAAAGATCCTGCATGAAGACGTGAAATGTGTATATCGCGAGCACGAATCGGCACCATAGATACTGCTGATTTTGCCCTTCCTTTTGTCAGATATTTTGATAGAAAGATCTGTATGAAAGCGTGAAATATGTATCATCTGAGTAATGAATCGGCACTATAGAACTGTTGATTTCTCTTCCTTTTTTTTGCCTTCGATATTTTGATAGAAAGATTTTGCATGAAGACGTGAAATATGTGTACCGCGTGAGCACGAATCGGTTCCATAGAGACTTTTGATTTCCTCTTCCTTTTTTTTGTCAGATATTTTGATAAAAAAGATCTTGCATGAAGACGTGAAATTATAAAACATGTGTGAAATACGAATCGGCTCATAGATACTGTTGATTTCCTGCCCTTCCTCTTTTTTTTTGGTTGATATTTTGATAGAAAGATCTTGCATGAAAGTGAAACATGTATCATCTGAGCAATGAATCGGCACCTATAGAAACTGTTGATTTTGCCCTCTTCCTTTTGTCAGATATTTTGATAGAAAGATCTTTGCATGAAGACGGAAATATGTACCTTCATGTATAATGAATCGGCTCCATAGAGACTTTTGATTTCCTCTTCCTTTTTTTTTAAGGATATTTTGATAAAAAGATCTCGTATGAAGACGTGAACATAAAACCATGAACACGAATCGGCCCCTATAGAGATCACATTTTGTCTTTCCTTTTTCTATTGGGATATTTTGATAAGAAAATCTGTTGTAACGTGAAACATGTGCAATTTATGTGAGCACGAATCGGTACCATAGAAAACTGTTGGATTTCGTCTTTTCCTTTTTTTCTTTGTCAGATATTTTGATAAGAAAAAATCTTGATGAAAATCGAAAACATGTGCACTGCGTGAGCAATGGACCGGTACCCATAGAAACTGTTGGATTTTGCCCTCTTTCCTTTTTTTTTGTCAGATATTTTGATGAAAAGATCTTGCACAAAGACGTGAAACATGTGCATCAGTGTGAGCAATGAATTGGCACCATAGGAAACTGGTTACTCTGTCTCTTCCTGTTTTTTTTGTCAGATATTTTGGTGAAAAGATCTTAAATGAAGACGTGAAACATGTGCACTGCTATGTGAGCAATGTAACGTCTATAGAAATCCGTTGATTTCGTCTCTTCCTTTTGCTGTGATATTTTGGCAGGAGATCTTTGCATGGTGACGTGAAACATGTGCATCAAGTGAGCAATGAATCGGCACCATAGAAACTGTTGATTCTTGCCCTTCCTTTTTTTTTTTTGCCGTATATTTTGATAAAAAAGATCTTGCATGGTGAAAAACGTGTCGATGCGGACCGGCGTGTGCACGAATCGGTACTATAGAAACTGTTGATTTCGTTCTTCCTTTTTTTGTCAGATATTTCGATAAAAAAATATCTTGCATGAAGACGTGAAACATGCATCATGTGAACACGAATCGGTACCATAGAAACTGTTGATTTCTGTCTCTTCCTTTTTTTTTTATCAGATATTTTGATAAGAAAATCTGCATGAAAACGTGAAACATGTGCATCATGTGAGTAATGAATCGAAGCACCAGCAGAAACTGTTGATTGCCCTTCCTTTCGTTTTTGTCAGATATTTTGATAAAAAGATCTTGCATGAAGACGTGAAACATGTGCATCATGTGAGCACGAATCGGCACCATAGAAACTGTTGATTTCGTCTCTTCCTTTTTTTGTCAGATATTTTGAAAAAATAATTTTCTGTCGGAGAACTTAAAACACATTTACTTTTCAAAAGATATTCAGCTGCAAGCGAAACTAAGAACATCGAGCAAAATTTGTTTCACTCTAAAAAATTCATGGACGAATCGAGAAAGTGAAGTGAAAGTTGTGAATAAGAATTCGTCTGCCTGGAGATATAAAGCGCAGAAGTTCTCCTGAAGAATATAAAGAAGTGGAAATGACATTAAAGTAATAAAGGAAATCTCTTTGAAGTTCTCAGACACAAGCAAAATAAAAGTATACATTTCATTTATTAATGTAGTCTGTCTCTTGCACATCATTCATATTTTATGCTTTAAAACATGACAGTTGTTTAGAAAAAGTTTTAATTCCTTGATTTATTCATGAATTACTAGCCCAGGTCTGTCTCTCACTGATTCGGTAACGCTCTGACGTCACCAATAATGAAATTTAGGCCATAGCGCTGCGAGACGTTAAACAGCATTATTTCATTGTTAGAGCACCTAAATTTCAGTAATTTTAAATTTAAAAAAGTAATTGTGGTTCTAATTTCAAATTTAATACCTCGAAAATAGCGAAATAAAATTTTCTATCGATTGATATAAAATTTATCTCGCTACGATCAATAATTCCCGAGAAATGTTAAATTATATTAATCATATATTTCAAAATAATTTCTGTCTTTTAATGGAAAGTAGTAAATCACGTCAGTTGTATATCATATTTCTTGATATAGTTAGGGAGCCACGATGCATCTGATTATTTATTGCAATTGTGATTATATAATTTGATAATATTTTTGGCAACGTTCGACAAGCAGAGAAGTGCTTTGTTTTGATTAGACACCTGAAGTACAAGAAAAATTGTTAAGCAACGAAAAATACTTCACACGGAATATTGTTCACCAAGAGGTTTTTTGAATAAGAAAATATTTAAATAATATATAAAAAATATTTCCTGTCATAAAACATATGTCTATTTAATTTGTTTTCAATTAATGTTAAACATTTCTCTCGCATATATATTACCGCTATTGAAACACATCAAATTTGACGGGAAATTTCTCGAATGAAAAGGCAATTTGCACCCGTCATACCATGAAGAATGTTTTTCTGTATCTATATAAGGATCATATTTCTGATAAATTTGCTGATTTTTTGCGTGTTTTTAATGTACTTCATTACATTTTCGCTACAAGTTGGCGTATTTAGTAAATACATAATCTTTTTAAAAGTTTGCAAGTTTCAGAAATGAAATGCTGTATCCACGTTCTTCAATAACTGGCTCTAAACAATTGAAAAAATATTTTCCTACTCTTTTTGATTTTCATCTTGTTTCTAACGGTAACTGAAAACTTGGCTATTGAGTTGACTAATGAGCCAATCAAATATGAGATGAAAACAAGGATTTGTGAACTTCATAATTTTCTCATCGAAGTAAGAGTTGTTGAATTTAAAAATATTGTTTTTGGAAATTGAAATATTTCAGAAATACTGAATTGAATTACATGGTCGAAAACAAAAATCGAAATAAACTAATTTTCAAATAGAAATATATTTCCCAGTCATGATACACAATTATTAGGAAGAAATATAATGTGTATGCAAAGAAAAAGGAGACTACTGTTATATGTAAAGACATTTTAAAAACAATATTCTAATTAAAGTTCATGTAGAAAAGTAAAACTATAAATAATAGCCATTGACATTGATACACTAATACCAGCTCGTAGGAGTGGATGGCTTCAGTGTGGAAACTTCTTGGTCAGACAAACACCCATTCTCGCCGTCTTCTGATTTTCTGACAGGTGCTTGTGCACCCACTGTGCACAAAATTTGCCATAACCAAGCGTTTTGTGGATTATGTGATTCACAGTTCTTTTGTTTATCGACAGTTCAACAGCAATTTCAAGTGTGGTGATCAGACGATTGTGCCGTATGAGCTCATCCGCGGCCGAAATCGTGGCATTGTTGATCACAACGTGCGCCTGCCCAAGGCGTGGCAAGTGCTTGATGTTTACGCGTCCCGCCTCATGATGCTGACACCGCCGGAATATGGTGCGCCGTGCGAGACACTGCACTCCGTACACTTCTTTCATCCTGCGATAAATTTATGAAGCATGCTTCCCTTCTGAGTGAAGAAATTGAATAACTGCTCTTTGTGCTGATCTGGAGGAATCCATCATGCAACAAACTGCGGAAACAACTCTCCAGAAATGAGGATATTGATGCGAAGCCGTTAACTACGCAAGTGCAACTGGAAATACCACCGCGTCATCTATCGGCTAGCACATTAACTCACTGGGATTCGATACCACGCCGATACAGCTAAGGTCTTCTTTTTCATTTGGGCATACCTTATGTTACAAATAAATTGATTTCACTTCTCAAAACAGTTTTTCACTTTTTTTCTTATCATAATTTCAGATCATCTGTGGTAATTTAGTATCTCTCGACATATCAAAATTTAATATTAACTAACATATCACGATTCTGAAGCATGATTGTTATTAAAGATGGGATAGATGGGGAATTAAAACGTGGAGAATCTTCAACATTTGGGCAATCGAATTTTTTTACGGTTACACAGTATTTTCTCTTCCTATATCTTAGTATACCAGAAAGTAAAAACGTATTGGCTACGATTATGAAATAAATTGTTGCTCTGATATGTTTCATTATTAATGAAAATCCATCCAATTATTTAAATTACTTCAATGTGTAATTAAAAATACATCATTTTTCCTTAATCTTTGATCTCCGTTAGTGATTTATTTTTTAAATTATAAAATCGTTTGCATAAAAATGAATGATTTAAGTATTTGCTAATCTAAAATGACTTTAAGCACAGATTAATTTTTAATCTATCATCATAAACTCAAGTTAAAAACAAATTAATACCTTTCCAATCTAATAATTATTTCATTATCTTATTAATTCTTCAAATAAATCTACCTTGGTTGTAAACAACTTAATTAACAACATCAGCCTTCTAAGATTAAATTAAGAATTTTTTTCTAAAAATTATTTTTCAACCTTATCCGTGAATTTGGAATTATCTTAATTAAATCTATTTATTACCACCCAGTTTTACTTAATTTTTTTAATAATTAGGTTCAAAGCAAATCTAAACAGATTAAGTGAGATCATTGTTTCGTTTTCCTATTTGAGATTGAAGCACTTGTTTTGGTTTCATACTGAGATAAATCTATTGCTTAACAATATGTCATATATGAACTAAAAGCCTTCCGATTTTTAATCTTCTTTAAAGATTAATAATTGTTTTTTCTCAAGTAAAAGATGTTTTTGTTCTTCTTGCTTTAGAAGGGAACTTCCGAGGACTATTCAGTAAAACTGGCAGTAATAAGAAGATTTATCGCTTGAACAAATATTCTGGAGAAAAAACACTTTTGAAACTAATGGAATAATTTTCCAATTGGCCTTTCCAGATGTAAAATCGTTTTTATGAAGACGCAGTTAGGTAAAGTTTAGTTTAGTTATACTAACGTCCCGTTTTGTAGCAACACGTGAGCTATTTTGGGACGGACCTCGTAATTTTGAACCGCGGTCAGATGTCGAGGACGACACCTGAGCTGGCAGACCCCTCTCTAAACTTCCGAACCACACCAGTGGATGATTTTGTGGGTGGAATGCCATTGATAAGGTAGGTGAGTCAAAGGTGGCCAGTGTTCCTAAGGTAGCCCCCCAAAAGTAGAATTAATTTCATTTTTAATTACAACATGGTGCTACTGCATTGTAAATCATTTATATCTGCTGTGCGCGTGGCTGAATTTGAAGAGATCACCTTGATAGATCTTCATAGTATGCAATGATTTCACTGTTGAGGAGAAGCCGTTCTAATTTCCAGGCAAGAAGATATTTTAATTTACACGTGTTTAAATTCTTAGAACTTTGAGTTATGATACGTTTTCTGATAGCTTATTTCTTCCTCTTTAACCACGTTTATTTAAATTCTAATAAATCTTAATATAAATAAAAGTCATTGTGGGTAGGTATGTTTGTATGTACACATCTGTTCTACATCTCCTCCTAAACCACGGCACTGATTTCAACCAAACTTTACACACTTATTAATTAAGACAAGGAGAAGATTACTGTCAACTTTTCAAAGTCCAAAAGTTAATTAAACAGTCAGTTAATTAGAAATTAACCGAAACCGTTTTTCCACCGTAACTTCGGAGCAAATTGTCCGACAAAAGTTATTTTTTTACTATCTTAAAGTTCAAAATTTTACCTATTCAATGATATCAATTTTATTTTTTAACATTTTCCCTTGGATTGTAATTAATTTTTTAAAGTTCAATAATTTTTAAATACGTGCAGACGATTGTGAAATAACGAAGATTTATACTACTCCGTTCCTAGGCAACGGTTAGACTTTGAACTAATTTACCTTTATTTCTGAAAATTTTGCATATTTTTATAAATATCTATAATATAAAACAGAAAATACATATATCTGTCTGTCTGTCGGTCACAAGAACTCCTCCTAAACGGTGAACGGTAGCGACATGAAATTTACACACGACATTCTAGAGTTTGTTTCTAGGTCAACGGTGCTATTTTCAACTTTCAGAGTTAATTAGTTCTTAAGATATTTAATTAAATAAAAATTAGCCGCTGTTAAGCCTAATGCTTAGACGTTTTTCGTCAATAACTTCTGAAACATTTATTAGACAACAATTATTTTTATAAAATTTAAAAGAGCTGAAAATTATCTTTTTAATGATAATAATTCCATTGTTATAAAAGTTTAAAAAATATTTTAACGCAATTTCTAACAATACTTTTTATTCTTATAGAAATAAATTTAAGCCAATTGACAGTTTCGCGCGCGGGCTTTTGCCAGTGTTAAAGTTAATATAAGAAAATATTGTTTTCTTTGCTCATAAACAATAAAGTAGACTTTTCACTTCCGGTTTCAGGTTGTGGCATTTACACCTTTTAAAGCGGTTGCACAGTGATCCAATGAAGTTAGTGAATTATTCTCTCGATGTTTTGTTTAATTTTCGCAAATTTTTAAATGTTCCTAATGAGTGTGTGCTAAGCCTTCAATGTTACTTTGTCCGGTTACTATCGTAGGAAGAGGATAAAGGGAGGGGAGAAAAAGATGTATTAATGGTCTATCTGTCGCAAGAACTCCTCCTAAACGGTGAATAGTCTTGATAAGAAATTTGCAGGAACGGACATAGGATATGCGATTTTATCATAAATTCAATATTTTTGACTACAGACAACAATTAAATAATTAACAAAGAAAGGCCTATTGACTCAGCGATACGCGATGAAGATTACTACTTTATTTTTCAATCAACTATTACGTGATCCTTAAGGAATTCTTAAACATTTGGAATAACTTATTTTTAAAATCAACTGTCATGTGATACTTAAAAAAACGTAAGCATGTGGTATAACTTATTTTTATAGTCAAACATCACGTGAACATTAAGAAAACCGCGATTATGTGTTGTTTACAAGAAAATAAGTAAATAATTAATTTATGGAATAATAACTGAAATTACTCAACTCGAAGCTTGATTTTCAGTTTTTGAAGTTTGCAGTCTATTTAATTTTAGTTATTTATAGTTGTATCTTTTCCTTATCAGATTTTATTCAAGAAATTGTCGATAAATTGACGCCGGGACAGAAATGTATCGATAGATATGATATAGTTGCAAGAGTTTTTAGATTCAAATTTAGAAACTAATGTGAATTGTAACTAAAATGAAATATACGAAGATATATTTTGTTTTATGTATTCGGTTGAATGGTGGAAGCGGATGATATATACACTGTAAAAAAAAATCACGTAAAATTTACGGTTTTAAACTGGCAACTGGGTTGGTTGTGCAAAACCGTAAAAGTTACGAAGAAAATCCGTAGGCACAACGGTTTTTTACCGTATGAAATCAAGTTTTCTCCGTAAAAATTAAGTCATCGAAGTAAGTGACATCATCGACTGAGTTGAGTTGTTTTTCTCCTTCTGTTCGAGTTGAGTTGAAATGTGCTGATGTGTATTACCAATTAGGAATATTAATTAATCAGGGCTTAATTAATATAGTTTTTAATTGAACTTACTTGGACGATTTCAATGCAAGATGGTGACAAAACTTCTAACTCCTCCAAGCCGAGGATCGAAACCGCGTTCATAGAAATAAAAGGCAGTCGCTCTAACTACTAGACCACCGGAGACTTCATAAAATGAAGTAAAAATAATCTATTTGAGTTTTAAAGTCACTATAGCTCTAGTGGCGCCACCTAGTGGTGTAAAAATCAACTATTGCCAGAACACGTGTTTTAAGGTTAGCTTTCATGAGTGACAACAGGTTACTGCAACATGTGTAAACAATAGCGGAGATGGAACCCTATTAAAAACATGAAATGAATGCAATAAAATTACATTTAAGTAAAGGGAAAGATTTCGCACGGAAAGCAATACCGTATGACGAAAAATAGAATTTGAACTGACGGTTTTAAACCGTTTATGGCTGGAGCGGAAAACGGTGAAAAACCGTTTTGTCAACAAAACAGCTTTAAACAGTCAAATATACGGAAAAAGTCCGGGAAAAAAAAACGGATATTTTTTACAGTGTGTGAAATGGCGTTAATCAAGCTTCTAAGTTCGCTGGAGAGAACTCCATATACCTACAAGCTCCTAACTACCTTTTATACACCCTGAACGTATCTGAAGCTTAAGCAAACATTGTTCTTATTATTATTTAATAAAAAAATAGGGTAAAAAACCAACTGGGGTTGTTTTTCATCAAAAATTTTGATGGTGCAAAGAAACCCTCCTTTTCGGTGCAAAGTTACAACAGGTGAGATAAAAATTAATGTCAACTTAACTAACATACATAATTGGCATTTAAAGCAACAAAATGAAACTAGTCTTATTATCTTTCACATTTAAATGCACTTGCCTTCAGAAATGTCATACTTTCCTAACCAGAGACAGATTTTTCAGCACTAAAACTTTCGCTGAAAAATTGGCTCATTGCCTTTTCCTTCCGCAACCTCCTGATTGATTGTTATATACGTTTAAGGAATGAAATACGCTAGTCAGTATTCTGAAGAAGCTAGAAAAAGTCTCAATCTCGTACCCCTAATCAGTTGATCCTTCACTTTTCACACAAATTTTACACTGGTGTAAAGTTACGTCCACGAGTGCAAATTAACGGCACAGTATTTTTTACGGCACAGTATTTTTACGGCACAGCATGACATAGGTTTTAAACCTTAATTTTGCATTTTCGTGGGCCATGCTTTTGTTAACTAAGAACTGTTAGCAGTTTTGGTACGTTAGTCATATTTTTCTTCGCATTATAATATCCGAAGCCCGAAAAATAATGTATTTGTACCCGAAAAATATTGCGCAGAAGGTGAACTAAAACAAAGTCACAGCGCAGCGTAAGATGTCAGATAACATGCGCATGCGTACTGTGTCATATAAAGTAGCTTTTAGCGACATAATTAGATGCCACAAGGACTTATGCTTATCAAGTGACTGTACCGTCACGTGATATAACTCCATTGAATTTTTTAAAAACTTGACAGCCGACGAAGAGAGAAAAAAACATCAATATTGTGATGTATTTCAGCATAGTAGGAAAAATCGTGGATCCTTCTTTATCAAAAATAACATATTTATTGGACGTCTACCACAGCACAAACAGGTAAAACAGACGCATACACTTACATCACAAACGGTATATCACTGACTTCTCATATCGAATTCCATCTCAATCTCATTATCCTGTTTCGCTGCTAGGCAACATTAGCAAAAGACAAATATATCGTTGCCACACTACTTTTATCACCTTTAGAAAAGAATTATGCCAAACGATATTTTTAATTAATTTCTTTTTCTGCCAAACGATATTTTAAAATTAATTTCTTTTTCTACCAAACGATATTTTAAAATTAATTTCTTTTATGACCAAACGATTTTTTATCTAATTAATTTCTTTTATGACCAAACGATTTTTTATCTAATTAATTTCTTTTCTTTAAATACTTTAATAATTCTTCAAATATATTTTTTTATTCGTTACGAATATTACAACCTACATTTCTTCAAACGAAATGCTTGAAATCATACAAAATTGCTTCCACTTGACATCTCTACTTTTTATCCACAAAATCAGATTTCTCAAAATCTAATTATACTGATCGAAACATTTCATTAACTGAACACCCGTAAACTTTTATTGGTACAACTGGATATTACAATGAGATTAAAGCCATATTTTCTTGTCCATGAGCAAGAATCATTCAGAGGTAGAACAAGCCTATAACCTCTTTAAAATTTAACGTTAAATACAACTTTTTTATTGTTTACACCTACAATCTATATATTTAAAATAATTTGGTAAAATATTCAGAGAGTTCGCCAGCCCCTACCACTCGACGGATTTCGATCATTTTAATTTCATATGGAAGCTTATGGCGTCTAGATATGTTATCAAGGGTCGCCTGTCGCCCAACACCCTTAATTTTCGAGAAATACTGCAAAATAAAAGGAAATAATGGAGATTTATTTAAAAAAATCCTGGACTGATTTCGCCAATTTATTATGCCACTTCTTCCAAATAACTTACGAATCAGAATGTTCCTCTTTATTTTCGTATGTTTAAAATAGAATTTTTCATTTGTATGCAGTTCTTTTGCATTTCATTCCAATTTAATTTAACTTTAACAGCAGACGATTTTGTTAAGACATCTCTATAATTTGGTTTTTAGCAGACGATTTTTTTAAGACATCTCTATAATTTGGTTTTTAGCAGACGATTTTGTTAAGACATATCCATAAATATTATTATCTTTGTTTTAGTTAATATTTAATTTAAAATCAATGGCAAACGATTTTGTTTCCTTTCTAAATTTATTTTTATTAGATTGGCAACAAGAAAATTAGTTGTTTTTAAAAAACTTTTACGGAATGCAGCGTTGTTAAATGAGAGAATGAAGTTTCTTCAATAAACATTTCAATTTTGCGATGACTTTTTATTTTCATCAATAATTCCAACAGTTCCAATGATGTGTCAAAATATTGTAAAATACCTATTGTAGGTGATGGAAACTGTTTATTTAGAACGACATCATTCTGTATTTATGGATCTGAAGACTTTCATGCCGAAATTCGTGAAAAAGTTGTATAAAACATTACAACTAGATGAGGTTTATTGAAATATTTTACAATTTTAAAGGAATCTGTTGTCTACAGAGAAAATGAAATTTTTCACAGATTTTCATGCAGTATTTAAAATTGAAAAAATAGTGACTCAGACCCTCAAAGCAGCGAGGTGGCAGAGGGCAGCGAAAGCGTCTAGTTCTATATTGAAACGGATTTGATCATTTTTATTTCACTCAATCCTATTTGACAATTTGACTCGTTTTTTGTTATTTGTATAGAACTTCCAAGTGTGTTTTGTCTTTTGGCAATGATTCTTAGTTTTATTACCGTCCCGTTTCGAGGCAACACGAGAGCTATTCTGGGCGGACCTCGTAATTTTCAACCGCGGTCGATGACGGAACGGAACCTGAGGTCCTGAACTTTCGCCCCACCCCCTTACGTATGATTCAACGTGCAACGACCACAATACAAGTTTATCTTCAGTGGAATCGGGTTTTATGCCTGGAAGTTTCCGACTCCGAGTCCTTACCACTAGACCACCATGGATTCTTAGAGGCATTTATTGCATTTTTAAAGGATGAATACATTAGTCAAAAATGAATATATTTTAAGTGTGTTTTTCTGTTATGCAAATATATTGGCTTCTATATAAAACCACAAAATTTAATTTGATGGTTCTTGATGTTTTAAATTAAAAATTCTAAATAATTTCGAATATCGACAATGTTTTCTTCAGAAAATATTCTCTTATTATCTGTGAACTAAAGTAGCTACTCGTTTGCAAAAATTCAGTGTGGTTTTAATTTCTAACCCTACGATACATTACAGACAAGTTTTAAAAATCGACGCGAATCTCTTTAACTGCATAGAGACCTCTTACCTCATTTCAAGTCGACGGAAGCAGTTCTCGGACGTGTAACTAATTTCGAACAGAAACTGGTATTGATCCATGCTATAAGGAGTTGTATTCTCTCCTCATACAATTCAAAATGAACTTTAATTGTTTCTAATAATAAGTCAAAACAGCTATGAAATAGGGAGAACACGTTTTATATTAAATTAATTTTATTCATTAAAGTTAAAAATGCTGAAAAATCAATCTACCTTTTTCTAAATAACTTATCTATCTCTCGTTAAATATTAAAAACCACTAAATATTTGAGGAACTGAAAATTGTATAGAAAAATATTCAAAAGAAGAAACTCATCCCCTAGTGCTTTAGATATTTGTATAAATCAGGTATCAACAAACTGTTTTAGTACAGGCCAGAAAAAAGGAGAGAATTTCGTCGGGCAAGTATAATTTATTACAAAACTCAACAAGGACGTAAAAATATTATCTAAAAATTTTCTCATACAAATGCAATGAATGAAACTGCGAATGCATCTTTGAAAGTTCTTCATAATCTGGTTTGAACCGGGATGTACTGATTATAATATTTAACTATTATTTCAAATTATTACACTATAAGTTGAAAATCTTCGGGGAACGTATCTGCTCCATTTGGAGCCGTGTCATCGTCACTGGTATAAATCATTATACCTTTAAGAGTTCCTTGAACTCTCTTGATCCCTTTTTTTATTTCCTTCATGACTCAAGTGACTTTTAATATTGTTTCAAAATACTTTTAGAATAATCTTCTCTAAGCTATTATTCAGTCATATCTTCAATAAAAATAATATAACTGTAAAAAGAATCTTTCGTGATGGATTGGAAGAATTCCAGACTGATTCACAGATCCAATAACCACAACGAACTTTTAAATTTATTTACATGGTTTATATTTGATTTATTAGCGTGGTTTTTCCTTATTTTGCTTATTATTATAGTAAATGTAATTGG
>BGPR01016068.1:5371-35416 GCA_013235015.1 Araneus ventricosus
AAAACAGTTGCGTCCTACAATGTGCAAAAATGTAAATCCATGGTCTTCTGTAATCATCATACATAGCGTGATTACATCGACAAAATGGATGAGCAAATCCGATCACAAGAAAATGAGAACATTATATTAGGTAAGACTTCTCTGTCAAGCAGGGGTTCCTCACTGTTGTGAATCCCCCAGTCAACAGGAAACCCCAGTAAACCAGAAAGGAAGGTTTGTTTGTTGACCCCTATATGGATACGATGATGTGAGACTTTCCCCTTTTAACCTTTAACCTTTCTTCTTCAGATAGCTTCTTGCTTTGAGCGAGGAAATTAGATCCCTCAGCGACGCTCCAGCACAAGGTGTCACCCCTTTTCAGGACACAGCGGGACTCGTAAGTAAGATCTCAACTAATCTGTCCTCACTGAGACAGGTACACGTATAGTGAGATAAAAGTTGGGAACTCATGTGCACTCTGTTGAATGCTGAAGAGAAAGGCACATTACTGTAGGAAGAATGTGTTTATGAGTGCCTAAGTGTTATAGAGTAATGCATCATTATATCAATGAGTGTATCTATTCAGTGTACAACAAAATTTCCATCTCAACAGGTAATAAAAGATGTTGAATGTCAGACAGCGTGTCATCATTTGTATTGTAGATAAGTGAACTCTCATTTTTACATTTTTAAAATTCTATATATTATAGAATAAATATTTCTCCTGATAGCTTGTGAAAAGATTTTGCGCACTCACCAACAAGTTCTAAAGGCCATCGAAGTTCAAACCCTTGGTAAATAAGCTTTTAAATATGAGTTTTAATCCCAACCGAGATAAGGTTCGATCCAAGGAGTGTGAAAGCAATGTCAATGATCTCGAGAAAAGGATTAATCCGTCAATATCAAACATTGTCAGAAGATGCCACTCGGAATTTCTATCCAAGAGTACGGATGCAGAGAAGAAAGTGGTTGATACCCAGTTGAACGACAAAAGCCTCGGAAAGTATAGAAGCTTCCTACAGATATGGTCTACTCCTTCTCGACTTTTTACAAATTAAACATTATAGAGAAAACATGACTTCTTTCTGACAAGAACAGCCTTGAAGCCTGGTCGAAATTTTGTTGTGAGTATAGCATACAAAAACAGGATTTATGCAACGATTGCAAGCGCACAGAGCAATGCCCAGTTGGTGCAGACACTTTTTGACAAAATCCTCGAAGCCCTTTTCATGATATGAGTCTCCTAATTCGATTCCGGTGAAAATGAAATGGGGAAACCATGAACATAGCAACATTAATACTACAATAACCAGCATCTGGATGGCATTTATCTTTGATTTGAGTATCAACTCCTGATTTTGCTGGCTTTCACATGTTGATTCTCCTTTCCATACTTTTATCCATATAAAAGCATAACGCAGCATATTAACATTTGTAATGGGAAATAGAGCCTTTTTACTCAGACCGACAGCAGCTACAGTCATGGAAGTGGTGTCTATGGTTGGCGACGATGAAGTAAGTCACTTCCATTTGCTCTGTGACCACACGTAATTGCAAATGTGTGGCCAACAGAGCAAATAGATCCAACATACTTCTTAAGATATTTACTGTCAGCGCTGTTGCACGTATGGACTAGTCGAAAGTAAAATCCAAAGGAAACCCAAGGGGAATCTGTAAAGATTAACAAACCAAATTATTAAATTCATACAAAATAAACGCTGAAAATATCAGTGAACAATAAATATTATGTCGTAAAATCTATGAAAAAAGTATCTATAAGCGGCTTGTTAACAGAAACTAATTATCGCACACTGAAAGAAAATTGGATATTTCCATAAGTAGCATGCCAAAAATTTCTTATAATCATACTTAGCAGTTTATTTAAAGGTCAGTGAGAAGGTCTCATAAATAAGTACTCTATTTATTACAGGAATGAAAACATCATTTGAGAAATATCTAATTAAAAATTTTGTGCAATCATTTTGTTCTTATAAACAGGGTGCCTTCTTAAGTCCCTTACGCTACCCTTATATTCAGAACGACAGCACCTACAGTCATGAAAGTGGTGTTTAGATATAGTAAAATGGCTCACAGCGTCATCTGGTGGAAATGTCTGGAGTTAGCCATCCTATCTCGAAAACAGTATAAGATAGAGGAAAAATGTCAATAAAAATGTTATAGACCATTATCAATTTAGTTCAAAAAGACACCTTGTGAACATTAATCGTTTCAAAAATGTGTTAAAAACCATATTTAATGTGGAGTCCACGATTTTCTGAAAGCAAGTTAAATCGCATTATTCCGCTCTCAACAGTAGCTCTTAGCATATTAGGAGATCACCATAAACAGAGGCGTTGAGGTAACCCCATACACAGAAGTCACAGGAGTTGAGGTCTGGTAACCGGGGTGGCCAAAAAGTGTGGAAGTGTTTATCCGTGAAATGTTGCTTAAAAACATTCTCCATGTCTTACTTCGTTTAACAATATTACATACAGGGCCACTTCTTGCTGGGGGGTGAGTTTTTGAAATTTTTTCCGGAAAAAAAATCCCATGATTTCTTAGAAAGTATTACCAAGTTTGACAACATTTTGCCCAGTACTTTTTCTTTTATGGTCATTTCAAAGTGGTAATTTAATTTTAAAAGTCCTGTATATAGAAAAATGATATGATTAGATATTATTATTCTATATAATATTAAAAACATTTAAAGTATTTTTCATGGCGCCAAGAATTCCTAGATCTATGAAATACTTTGCTTAAAAAATAATACTACAACGACAAGCTTTGAAGATTACTTCATAAAATCATCAGTACTCACAGTTTTGTTCCAAGAAAAGAGTTTAATGCCTGTTTCACAGAAATCTATGCCAGTAACGAAAACATTATTTGCTTTCAAAGAATGGATTAAATACTTCCAGCTTCACATTAGAATGACATTTAACATTTTTTGTTGTGCTAGGACTTTCTGTTATTTACATTTTCCACAAGCCTTTTGAATGAAAAATCCATTATAGTTCAGTAGATGGCTTTATAATGAACAAGAACTCTATCGAATAGAAAAGTCCAAGTCATTATAAGAATATATTATGAAAATTCGCAGGAAAGATTTTAAAGTTACTTTGTTGTTCAAAAATATTAGAACGCTATAGAAAATATTAAGCTTTTTACTGTAGAAAATAAATTTATATCTCAAATATATTAATTTTATTAATATGCGCTCAAATTTCTGATGAATTTCTTGAGATTTTGGGACAGGATATCAATGTTCATAGGCGAAAGTCGGGTAAGATGCCGACCTTAAGCTTTGGGGATCTTTCCTGACCAAAATATTCGTTGCTGGAGGATTATTTTTTCGCCAAAATCTTCTTCAACTCTTTATTTTAAAGTGATGTTTTTTTTAAAAATCTTTATGTTCACATCTGAGACAAAAAAATTTCATTTTAGAAAAAAAAGTCAATTTCATCATCTTACCCGACTATGCGGGTAAGATGACGAATGGTGTCGGGTAAGATGACGAATACCTAATTTGCATAAACGTGAAAGTGAATCAATGCTGCTGCAAACGCTTAATTGAAAATTCGTACCCTGATATTTTATATTAATTAATATACTAATATCAATTAATATATTAATATCAATTAATATATTAATATCAATTAATATATTAATTTGAGAATCAAACCCTAAGAAATGAAATCAATTACAAAAATCGCATCGCCATGGGGTTGGATTTTGTCTTAGCCAGTACAGGTGGAATGGGGCCAGAGCTTGCACATAAAACACTGGAATCCCAATTCCGTGATTCCGATTCAAATGATGCATTCTTCATTATCGAGGACCTCTGGGTCCAGATTGTCATTAACGTCAACGTAAGGAAATTCAAATGAATAAAATGGAATTTTCATACTCTGAACATTAGATGTCGGGGTGTTATTTAGCTACTTTTTTCAGGTGGCACGACGAGCTCCTGAATCAGCGTGAGGGGTTCGTCATCATGCCCTCCAACCAATTCGAATCCATTTTATTTCAAGAAAACATTAAAGGATATCAGATCATCAGAAAAATTAAAGTAATACATCATTGAATGCGTTTTGATTAGATCTTTGCGAACATCACATGTAAAAATAAAAAATATTTACTCCATGAACGCTATCCCTTACCAAGCAAAACAAACTGCAACTTCGTATGAAAACAACTCAAAACCAGCATCTACACATTTTAAATTCTAAAATGATGTTTTATGTAACTTAAAGTGATAAAAAAATTTTTTAGAAGGCGAATGAAGATTTTATACTTTTTATTATAGAAAAGTCTTCTTTTGCACTTATTTTCAGTTTTCTATCTCGCCCGCTCTTGTTTTCGTTGAATCCTGTCGTCTAATACTTATTGCACAAATAGTAGCAACCTGACTTCGATTATTTATACTCTTTTTTTGTTATGTTTTCATACCATATTCTAATCTTTCGATCTTCATTGATGCGGTAGAAAGGATTTACAGCGATCTCTAAACTTTCATGCGTTACTGTTGACTTGACTTCTTCACACACAGAGACAAAAAATGTATTACCAAATAAATTAATCTAATAATTTTTTTAAAAAAATCAACAGAATAAAAGAAAATCCTATTCGCACTCACTTAAACACAACTTTCGTCTTCAGCCGTTCGAATAATTTTAGAAGTTATTTGGACAATTAACTACTGTGAGTATTTAATCTTTTTCTTAATGTTACTTCTAAAACTTCCAAATAAAATTGCTAATTTTCATTTATCACAGAATTCATTTTTATATCCTTTTTTAAGATATTTTAAGAACTTAATGGCTGCAAGTTTTGTTCTAGGAGGCCACGTCAGACGAATTTGCTTCGTTCTCTTGACAACGTTCGAAAACATTATTTCTGACAGTTTTCGTCAAAACAAATTATGTCATTGTTTTCATGATTTTGCATGTTTATTGAATCAATAATTTCCCTTGTCCCAGCAAGTCAAATAACGTTTTGTATTGTGGCGATTAACGTGTGAAAACTGGAAATATTTCAGAAGACACGTCAGCAAAAATATTACTGACTGCATTTTGATTTTCGCATTTCATTGCTGGTACTTATTTCCTTTCAGAACTATTCTAAGCAGAATTCACAGGTTTCTGTATTCACTTTGTACATCTTTTGGGGAGCTCTCTTTGAATGAAATGAGCTCTTTTGAAAGTACACATGAAGAGCGGAAATGGAGTAAGCTCATTTATCGCCTTCATAAGATAATTTCAGATGTGTAAAAAAAACCTAACTCGCCCTTCGCTACCGAATAATTCATTTAATTTTTAAAAAGCGATCTAATTTATCTTTGTATAATATTATAACTCACGGAAATACTTTGTATACCCATATAGGAGTTGCCTTTTGTATTGAGTAAGAATGCTGTGAATATTGAATTTAATGAAAGAAAAGAAAACATACGAATCCATGCTAGTGAATCAAATTTTATGGTAAAAAACATATAGTAAAAATGCTCAGTACATTCTGAAAGCTTTCAAATCAAATGTGAAATGAAAAAGGAAAGAGGGCAGTTGAATTTTGAGGTATGTAAAATTGTAAATTTTAAGCGTTTGTTTGAAACGATAATTCATGTTCAGTTCTAAGTCTAAGCAATCTTCATCAACTCGCAAGACTTTACGCGCGCACCAGAATTCGAAAAGTTCCATTCCATGCATCACACTTAATTAATTTCAGTTCATAAATAGCAGTTGTTGGTAGATTATTTGCTATTGGACCTTATAAAATAAATATTTTGTTCCGAATTTTTCCAGTACGGGGAATAGGAGATTCATTTTATTCATTAATTCCATTTGCAATATGCTTTTTAGATTCAATTTCTTGATGAGAAAGTACACATGAAGAGCGGAGATTTTATGTAACATTTATATTTTATAATTCAAAATAAGTAAACCTTTTAAAAATCAATATTTTTTATATAATTATTTCATTACAAAACTGCCTAAATGAATACGACATTTTCACTGACTTTTTTGTTATCACTCTTTCTTTTAAAAAAGTTCTTTGGGAAAAAGTTGTTTTTCTTCAAAATGGCCGAAAAATAAAATAATTTTGAAAGTTACAATTCCAATTATATGACTAATTAATCATTTGTTTTGAATTTATTCGAAGTATGAAAATAACTTTAACATTCAAATTGAAGCAATGTTTCTCAAATTTAAGGCGACCAATCACATTATTCTAATTATTAGTTAATTTCTTTCATTCCAATCATTCTTTTTCATAGAAACACTAACCTCAAATTTCCCTACAAGCGTTATGAACAAATCCGTTATTAACGGATTTTAAATGGGTAATCAGAAATTGTGGGGATTTAGCTCTCCCACGTGAATTGTTTTGAGTTAATGCTATGCAATATGGAGAAAGGGTACTAATTTGTTTTTGTTGTTCATGTTGATTTGCTTATGATGGAAACAACAGACAGTTCGAAGGCGATTAAATTTTTGCCTTCGTTGTTGTAAGTTCACATCACTTTCATGCTATCTAAAATAAATGTTCTTTTCATCTGGCCATCATTTAAAATCAAGATGTCTCTAGAGCCGTAACGTGGCTATGTAACTCAACTTCAATCTGACAAACCATATAGAAACATACTTAGCGATGATCTCAAGAGCGAAGGAGTTAAAATAAATTTTTATGTGCAATATAAAAATGACTATATCTATGATAGCGATAAACAATGAGCACTTAGTTGTTCTAAATCAATTCAATAACAGTTAATTGTATAACAGCTCTATATAAATAAGGGAGAATGACGGATTCGCATCAATGTTTTGTAAATGCTCATAAAATAAAAATCGTCTGAAACAAATTAAGTCATACAGAGTTTATGAGTATCCTGTTGAAATACATCATAAAGCACGGGAATTTGCGGCACACATTATGATGGTGATGGACGGGTTTCAACACAAAAGATAATTAAATTGGCAAATAAGTTAGATGGACTGAAGTCTGTTCATTAACAAAAAAATGTAATAAGAACTTAATGCTGAAGAGTGAAAATTAGCTTGTCTTGGCGGCGTCACATTTGGTGACTGGCACCGCAGACATAACGCCAGATCTCCTGATCCCAATAACCACCAGGGTTATATTACAGGTTAAATGGGCGCAAGAGGGTAATTGCAACCAACCAACCCACCCCCAGGGCCACTAAGGCCCCACATAAACATTGCACCCTTAAAAAACTTATTGAGAAATCAAAGAGAACAGAATTTTACAACATAACATCGAAATATTTGTAGAATTCACATTTTTTAGCATTATGACAGGGTGTTCATCTTGTTCGGACAGACAGTGTCATGCTTGTTACGTTACAACACAGATAGATCTAAAACACATATACAATATTCCAACACTTGTTAATGAGGACAAATAGAAATGATTCGAAAACTCGGTGAATTTTGATAAAATCATGTTATATACCTAGAAGTAATCATGAATTTTTCTGATAAACAATGATGCTGAAAGGTTCAAAAGACGAGGATGAGAGTCTGCTCCAAAGATATGATGCAGTCTCGCTCGTCAGATGGGTGCAAAAATAGTGGCCCCGCCGATTGCGGGTGACGCTTCTGTCTCAGGGTTCGTCGCAAGTGCTGATCATAATGTCCGTCTCCGAGGCAGTGTTCATCAGTTCACTCTGGACGCTACGTAAAGCGTGGGTTTCAATCTTTCTTCTTGTTTAGCAGTGGGTTTTTCTGCTAAAGAGAAAGAACAAACATAAAATTAACATGCACACTCCAACAATATATAATAAAAGTATTTTTTCAGAGAAATTTGCTGCATAAAACTTCCAAAAAACATGATTATAATTTTTAGCTTATTTAGAAGAAGCCGTTAGGCCAACTAATTTTGAAGTAAACTGAAATCACACGTCCATCAGATGCTTTAATTCATAAGCTGCAAAAAGTGGAGATAAGGACCTGTTTTCTGTGTCGAATTTGTAAATATCTGAACATAAAGACAAACATTTTAACAGTTTTGCTTTAAACAGTTATTTAGTGAATTTTATCTATTTTCAGTATCAAGCATTAAATTATTACATTGTACATCAAGAATTCAATTTTTATTAAATTATCGCACCTTTTGTTTGTTTACTGAAGGTTGTTGTTGGCGGAAAAAATAACTCAAATAAATCTGCTAAAAAGGAAATAAATAAATTTCAATAAGGAATCCGTCCTCTTCTTCCTGTGATGCTTTCGCGGTATCGGTTTTCGATACTTTCAATTAACATCTCGAACATCTAAATGGGAAGCAAAGACCGCTGATGAAACAGCACTTGTTAAACCTCATTTCACCACCTCTGGAGGGTTCTTGAAGCACCTGCTTGTTTCCTAAGGTAGTCCCAAGGACGCTCCACCGCATTCAGGACAAGAAATTGACCAGTACATTTGCTCCATTGCACAAAACATTTTTTTCTTTTATTATGCTATCAGAATCAGACTTCCAAAAATCAAAAGGTTTCTGTTTACGCAACAACTTTAAAACACGAAAGTATTCATATCAGAGTTTGCTTAAGACCTACAAGCCTCTTTAAATTAATGCACACCTGCTTTTTTACAACTGCGCAAATCAATTAACATTAAGAAAAATTCTTAATCGCCATTCGATTTTTTTAAGCAATGTATTTATTTACGTTTGTTTCTTCTGCACATTTTAAATTCTTAAATGATGTTTTATGGAACTTATAGTGATGAAAAAAATTGTTAGAAGGCGAAAAAGATTTTCCACTTTTTATTATAGAAAAGTCTTCTTTTGCACTTATTTTCAGTTTTATATCTCACCTTCTCTTGTTTTCGATAAATCCTGTCGTCTAATGCTTCTTCCACAAATAGTAGCAACCTGATTTCAATTATCTATACTCTTTTTTTTGTTATGTTTTCATACGATATTCTAATCTTTCGATCTTCATTGATGCGGTGTCGATGATTAACGGCGATCTCTAAACTTTTATGCATTAATATTGACTTGACTTCTTCAGAGACAAAAGAAATTTATTACCAAATAAATTAATCTAATATTTTTTTAAAAAATCAACAGAATAAAAGCAAATCCTATTCGCACTCACTTAACCATAACTTTCGTCTTCAGCCGTTCGAATAATTTTACAAGTTATTTGGACAATTAACTACTGTGAGTATTTAATCTTTTTCTTAATGTTACTTGTAAATATTTCAAATAAAATTGCTGATTTTAACTTATCACAGAATTCATTTTTATATCATTTTTTAAGATTTTTGGTAATTTTTAAGCTGTTATTGTGAGCATACAGTAACTGTCGTGTGGTGTTTCCTAAAAGCAACAACGCAGAAGCAGTGAAATTTCCATCATTTTATGCCTTTTTTTTCTCAAATAATAACTATATGCTATGCTTTCTTTTCTCAAATCATAAATTTCATCCCCAATGACTGAAAAAATAAATAATTGGGCACCATTAAATGCATGGGAATTAGCTCGTATATATATAAATTTATGAATTAAAACTGATGAGGAAATGAATACTATTTTCAGGCTTCAACTGGCAAAAGCGATATAACTTCAATAACAATGTTTTTCCAAAATGCATGCTTTTAAAGGAATTCATTATTTTTAGAAGAGGTTGTCTAATTAGGAATAACTTTATATTTATATAAATAGTAAAACATCATTTTTAGAAAGAAATGTTTTTTTTTAACTTTTCTGAATTCAGTTTATCTTATGCAGCTATTGTACAGTCATCAACAGAAAAATGGGACCAATCTATGACTTTTATATTTATTATCGTACCTTGACAAAAGTATTGTAGATGCAATGATTCAAAAGGAAAGGTTTATCCAAATCAAAAAATAATTAATAGAGTTAATTACTATAGTTAATTAGCTGCTATTTCAAAATTTTTCCATTACGCCAAGCGATTTTTTTTTTGCTGATAGTATTCCTCGTAGGTGATAAATCTAGAATAAATTTCCTTCGAAATCCTTTCTCATTTTTTGTGTTTTCTCAATCATTTTTTAGAAACAAAAATTTGATATACACCCTCTCGTCGATATAATATTATAATTTATGAATTCAAAAACCAACCGCATTAATTTCAGTCCTAAACTCGTTATAAGAAGAATAAGAAGTGGTAAAAATCTGTCACTTTTCTTTAATAAAGTTTTATTGAATTTAATTCTTTTCCCATTATTTATTTCATAAATTTATTCTTCAGTTAGGCACATTTCACAATTGGACTCTTTAGATTTATCTGTTTGTAATATTAAGGTATGTGACTACCCCAAAATCCTCGTTTTGGTGAAAATTTTCGAATTTTTTTTATGTATTCATTTTATAGCCCATACATTTAGGATTCCAAAACTGCTTCAGTTTTGTTTTTACGATAATTAGAAGCGAAGTTATAGTATAATTAATAAACCGGAAATGGGTTTCTTGATACCGGAAGTGGTCGTTTAAAGAGACGTGAAAATGTAAACAATTAGTTTGAACGACTATTTTGTGACTTTTAAGCAATATAAATGCCCAAATCTTTTTTAAAATATAGATCTACGTTTCCTTTATTTATTTTTTATTAATTTTATTTGCATCTGGCAGCTGTTTTTGTATTCAAGTTTGTGTTAATGAACGGCAATACTATTATCGTTTGCAGTTTGTTTACACTGTTATTGTAAAAGCGTTATTCTTGTTTACTGGCTATTTCTCGATATTTTTAGTGTCAACTCTTTTATTTATCTTATTTTAAGTTTAATTTATTTATTAATCACTTCAAAATGCCAAAAGCTAGGTCTAAGAAGTTTAAAAAGCGTAGCTTTCATGGAAACAGACACAGAAATTCTGTCCCCAAGAATAATGTGTCTACTGCAAGTGCAACAAAATTGAACACTTTGGAAAGTTATGATGGGCTAGAATATGACTTTCAGGAGTTAAAAGGAAACAGAATAATTGATATCCAAACTTTAATTGGATTATTTTCGATTCTTTCTTGTCCAAAATGTTTTGCAACTGGATTGAAACTGACTGAAGATTCTAAAGAAGGACTTTGCTCAAACTTTGCTATAGTTTGCAAATGTGGATTTATGGCTGGATTTACATCAACTCCCAAAGAGAATAAAAAGTGTTCTTTAAATACTTTGTTGGTATTTGGCTTGAGATTAATGGGCAGAGGATTTTCTGCTGGGATGAAATTGTTATGTACTTTAAATTTGCCATATGTTTGCAAGAAAACATTCAGAATTCATGAACTCAAACTGTTGGAAGCAGTGAAGTATAGTTGTGAAGAAAATATGAAAGCTGCATCAAAAGAAGTGCAAAATTTAAAAAAAACCACAACTTGTGGTGTTTCTGTTGATGGCACGTGGCAACGGAGAGGCCATATGTCACTAAATGGCTGCGTCTCAGTTATTTCCATCGACACTGGGAAAATATTGGATTTGGAAGTTATGACGCAATATTGTAAAATGTGTGAAATGAACATCAAATGCGACCATGAATGTTCCAACTACAAAGGTTCATCTGGAAATATGGAATCTGTTGGAGCTTTCAGAATTTTTGAAAGATCCGTAATGAAACGAGAATTACAATACACTGAATACTACGGAGATGGTGATTCCAAGGCCTTTTTGAAAGTGAAGGATATCTATGGGGAGGACACAGTTACAAAGCTCGAATGTATAGGACATGTACAAAAAAGAGTAGGCTCACGGCTTAGGAAATTTAAAAAAAAACCAAAGGACTCGGTGGAAAAGGTAAATTAACCGATAAATTTATCGACAAACTTCAAAATTATTACGGTATTGCTATCCGCAGCAATGCTGGAAGTATCGAAAAGATGCAGTCTGCAGTAATAGCTTCTTTCTTTCACTGCTGTTCTAGCAATCGAAACCTCATGCATGGGCAGTGTCCAGATGGGAAAGACAGTTGGTGTCGATATAAGCGAGCTTTATCCGACAAAAGACAATATTTGGAAAAATCACCAGGTCTCCCTAATTCTGTCATGAAAGTGATAAAAGCAACTTATCTAGAACTGTGTGACAAAAACTTGCTAAAAAAAATGCCTGCATGGTATGACACAGAACAATAATGAAAGTTTCAACAACGTCTTGTGGACTATTTTACCGAAAGAAACATTTGTTCAGCAGAAAACTTTGTTTTTAGTTTCATATATTGCAGTTTTATTGTTTAATTCAGGATATTTAGGACTGTTACCTATTTTCAATTACTTAAAAATACCAATTGTTCCACTGACACTAAAAAAATATATGGGAATCGACAAAGAGAGAGTTATGAAATCGAAACGTCAATCGTTACCTTCCACAAAACTCTCCAGAAAAAAGCAAAAAGCTAAAAAAAAATCAAAATTAGTTAAAAATGAAGTTAAAGAGGGTTTGACATATAAATATGGTGAATTTTAAGAATGCAAAGTGGGTAGAAAATGTTTTGTATAAAATATTTAAATGTGCTTTCGAGAAGTTGTTTTCTAGTATTTACGACTTACGCTAAACATCCATATCAAAAATTTTTTTTAAGATTGATAAATTTTGAGAAAAATGTTTTAACTGGGTTCTATCTGTGGTATGAACTAGAATCTAAACCCCTTTCTACATATTTATTTATTTATTGTTTTTTTTATGAAAACGAAACGTTAGTGTTTTTAATGAAGTTTTGAAGCACAAAATTGAATATATCAAAAAGTTTTGAAATTTTGCAAATCTTTTAAATTCATACTAGATAAAAGATAAGATAATGTAATGTAAAATATTATTGAAAATATATTTATAGGAATTTTACATAGAAGGATTTGCTGTAACTGTCATTTTACTAAAATTTTACTAAAATTGTCAATTTCAAAGTCAAAATAATTATAAATTAACATTTAAATTCATAGTTTATATTCCATCTTTAATTAAAACATATTCTTAATTGAAAAGTTCAAATATTTAAAAAGTGCTGACAGGTAATCACATCATAATTCCTAATCATTATAATTTTTCTTTTCTGATTCACTCTTTATTTTTTATTACTCTATTTTTCAGCGTTCGCATGTGAATTTCCTTTGGAACATATATTCATTTAATCTTTGAAGAAAATTCTTATATATTGTTTGACTCATAAACAGTCATTGTTTTCCATCTTCAAAAGTTTCTTATCGTCTACCAATATAACAACTTCATTTTAAATAGTTTTTATATTGGCGTCCCTACAGAAATCCTTTTTTGTCATTTTAGCTGAAAGATGGAATGGTGATGATTCATTTTTTAAAACCTTTCAGATACAAAAATCTTTTATTTGAGATCATTTCAACTGTCTTCCATCAATTCACCAATGTATCCCGTTCCACATTTCATCTTTTTCATCTAATTTGCGTTTACATTAATTCGTTATTACTCTGTTAAGGATTTTCTATTTCATCAGTTCTACGTATTTTTCTAATTTATTCAATTGTAATAATTTTTTCGATTACAGATGCGTCTAAATCTTTCTGCATTTTATTTCAATAAATCCTTCAAATTCAATTCTTCTTCCAACATCTAAGGATATTCTAATTCTATGAAAATCCAGGTGATGTTTGTTGCAAATTAAAGGCATTTAACTGCTAAGTCTTTAAAGCTTGTATTTTTCTTTTATTTCTTCTATTTAGATCATATGAGCAACCCTCAAAACCATTTATCTGAAGGTATAATTATGATTGCAAATGTAGTTTAATTCATACAGTACCTGCAAATAAGGGATTTTCCCGGATGAACAATACCGAAATAACGCTATTCTTATATTATTTCTATAATGGAAATTGCTCGACCAAGGAACATCTGGTTTGTAAATTAGTTCAGAACTTAATTCTCAGTGAGAGAACTGGTTTCCTTTTCTAACTCCTAGAGAAAAATCTATAATTTCCAATTTTATCGCGAGCCCTTCCTAGTTTTTTCTTGAATTTTTTTGAGTTGCTACAATATTTTAGCAATTGCTCAAATATCTGATGCATATATTTTCTTACGTTTGCAGTCTACTTCTGATAGTATTTACCTGCATTCAGAATGATGACCGAATGAAATGTTTATGAACTGCTCAGCTTATCAGGTACAATTATTACTTATCAGGTATTTAACTGCTAAGTCTTTTAAAGCTTGTATTTCTTTTATTTCTTCTATTCTATTCATATGAGCAATACCTGCAAAAACCGTTTTATCTGAAGGTACAATGATTGCATGTAATGTGCATATTATAGTATTATATTTTCTTACGTTTGCAGTCTACTTCTGATAGTAGTTGCATTGCAATGTGACAGATTAAAATGTTTATGAACTGCTCAGCTTATCAGGTACAATTATTACTTATCAGGTATTTACTAGATAACTTTTGAAAGCTTGTATTTCTTTTATTTCTTCTATTCTATTCCTTATAGGCAATACCTCAAAAACCGTTTTATCGAGGTACAATGATTGCAATGTAGTTTTATTCGTAGATACAGTTACCATAAATAAGGATTTTCCCGGATGAACAATCCTGCAAAAAATTACCTATTCTTATATTATTTATAAGAATTGCATCTCTGACCAAGGAACATCTGGTTTTAAATTAGTTCATAACTTAATTTCAGTGAGAGAACTGGTTTCCTTTCTAACTCTAGAGAAAATCTAACCAGTTTATCTCGAGCCCTTTAGTTTTTTTCTTGAATTTTTTTGAGGTTGCTACAATATTTTAGCATTCTCAAATATCTAATGCATATATTTTCTTACGTTGCAGTCTTACTACGATAGTATTTTACCAAATTTCAGAATGATGACCGAATGAAATGTTTGGAACTCTCAGCTTATCAGTACAAAATTTGTTTTAGTTGACTTTTATTGTGCATTCTACCGACAGGTTGTAGTGCTTATAAACAGTGCTGCCCAGATATCAGCATCTTTCTCATGGTTTTAAAAAAATTAGATAAAAGAGTGAAAGCGCAGAAAATTTGTTACCTGCAGCCCCAGCCAGTGTTCCTCCCTTTGCGTGAGGACATTTCTCTACTGGCAGGAATTGCTGACCAGTCCGTCCCTTTTGACGTGTGGGTTCTCCCATCCTAGGAGACGAGCATGTGCCGATAAGCGATGAATGGGTTGAGTAGAAGCATTTTATGCTCCTTCAGAATAGAGATGAGAAATCAGAATCATTGAGATTAGAAAATGATTAGATAATTCATTCATTCAATCAGGAGAAGACTCAACCTTAATCTTTAGAGTGCAAGTTGACTGTAGGGGAGGATAACATTCCAGGCAAACAGAGAGATACGTGGGTGAAAATGTGGCCAAAATATGCATAAAGTGCTGAAGGAAAAATTAATAAAAAATAAAACGTTGCCAATCTGGTTGAAGAACAAACGATAAATTAATAAAAAATACGATAACAAAATTAAAAATAAATGAAAATAAAATAAAATACAGATTAAATGGCAGAAGTTACAGATAACAAGAAAGTTTCACACAATCTAAACAAAAATGGCACAACATAATTGAAACAAAGGCACAGAGTAATCTAACACACAATGAAGAACGATACAAAAGTAGAGAAAAAACATTTACAGAATGAAATGAGAGGTAAAGATACAAAAATAAAAAAAGACAAAAATACAGAGCACAAAGAGAAATATCAAAATACAAGGTTCATATATATATATAACATACGAAAGAAAACAAAGATAAAATTCAAAACGTACAAAAGGAAAGGACAAAAGGGAGACATTATATATATATATATTATATATATATATATTTCCTATATATATATATATATTATATAACTATTTATATATATATATATATATATATATATATATATATATATATATATATATATATATATATATATATATATATATATATATATATATATATATATATTACAAAGCTATAAAGACGTTTTCCCTGAGATGCTAATCTTGGCAACAAACTTGGCAGACTTGGCATGATTTGAGCGACTTGGCGAGCAAAGTTGGCTTTGAAAGAGCATTCTGGAGGACAGAGACAAAGCTAATTTCTAACTGGTTTCTATGAACTTTCTAGAGACACATCCTTCCTCCATGTAATAGTCACTTCCTGTTGAGAAAGTATAAAGAGGCAAGCTCTCAAGCCAAAGAGTTAGTTGGAATTTGACCTGCAAGCAAGCTGGTGAGTTAACAAGAAACCTTTCAGCGTTGTGTTGAGATTTATTGGTAGTCTCTGTTGTAAATTTTTACTAGTGCTGTGTTAATACTTGTGCTACGTTTCTTTGCTTGGGAATATTTGTCAAATAAAGAGCTTTATTTTTTTAATCCTGCTTATTGGATTGCATTCACATACACCCACAAGTTGATTTTGTCACATTTGGTGTCAGAAGTGGGGTTTAGATTTTTCTGTCTATGCCTTGGACCAGAGCAATGGATGAAAAATTCGAGTTGCTAGCCATGATGAAAGAGATGAAGGCCGGTCAAGAAGAGATGAAGGCTGGTCAAGAAGAGATGAAGGCTGGATTGGAAAAGAAAATGGAAGCTGGACAGGAGAGAATGGAGCAAGTTCAAGAAGAAATGAAAGATCTAATCCGAGCAGGCAAAGAAGAGATGAGAACTCACGCCAAGAATCAAGTGGAAGGAATCAAGGACCATGTTGATGGATGTATAGGAAGAATGGAAGAGGAAGTCCAAGGTGCGAAAGGAAAGATTGAAGAGGTTGAAGGAGAGGTCCATATGAAGATCGAGGAAGTGAAAAGCGAAGTCCAAGAAAAGATGAGCGACCCAGAGAGAAAACTTAGTGATCTCGAAACTAGACAAAACAACTTCCCGGCAAATCCAGAATTCATGTATTCCCGGCCAACAGTTAAACCCTTGACATTCGACGGGTTAACATCATGGACAGTTTTTAAGACTCAGTTCAACGTCGTCAACTCTACGAATGGATGGACGGATTTTGTGAAAGCCAGTCAACTTGTGGCATCGCTCCGAGGATCAGCAGCGGAGGTTCTTCAAGGAATTCCAGCTGATAAATTGACAGACTTAACGACCATCGAGAAAGCTTTGGAATCTAGATTTGGAGACAGCCACTTGAAGCAGTTTTATAGAACTGAACTGAAAACAAGAAGCCAGAAGCCAGGAGAAAGCCTTCAAGTATTGGCTGCCGATGTGGAACGACTCATGAGCCTGGCCTACGCCGAGTGCCCTCTGGATGTTCAGGAAAGTTTAGCAGCTCAATACTTCGTCGATGCCATCCGAGACGAAGAAACGCAACTTTCAACAAGGTTAATGGACTTTACGGATTTGAAATCGGCCTTGGCATATAGCATGAAATTTGAATATGCGAAAACTACTTCAAAGATCTCTATACACGCAAGCTCAATGGAGACAGACGATGACACTTGGAAAGAAAGAGATGATAAATTTGAATCTCTATTGAAAGCGTTGGAAAAATTAGTGGAGAGTCTTGCTGCTGAACAGAACGCTCCTCGGCGAAATCCGAACTTGACTTGTTGGAAGTGCTTTAAGAAGGGGCATGTACAGAGGGCGTGCAAAGTGAATGACATTCACTCAAGAAAATTGACTTGCGGTGGTCTTGCGGAACAAAAGATACCTACTCTGAATAAATCCCCTGAAGAAGGACTGAAAGTTTCTACATTTAGCGGTGGGGAAAATGGACTCTATCTGAAAGGATCGATTTGTGATATCCCGTGTTTGTTTTGGGTGGACACAGGCACGAATATAACTCTTTTAAGAGCAGACCTGGCACATAAAGTGAAAGAAAGACTTATTTACACGGCTCCAAATTTGACCCTTAAGACTGCCACAGGTGAAAAAGCAAAGATACAAGGGAAACTTGATGCTTCAATCGAATGTGGATCCAGAAAATTCAAGTATTGAGTCTACGTAGCTGATATCACCGATTCCTGTATTCTCGGCCTGGACTTTCTACAAAAATTTAAATTTACGGTAGACCTGGAGAAGAACGAGATACGAACAGGATCGGAGAAAATTTCTTTGTTTTCAGGCAGTACACAACATCGCAAAAGAACCTCTTATGGAAAGAATGTTCAATCTCGACGACTCTGTTTTGAAGGCTGCGAACCTTGTTCGAATGCTGAAAAGAAGTTCAGAACGGAAACAGATATTTCTGTGGAAGCCTTAACCATGGCAACTGAAAACAGATGGTCTTTAAGTGAGATCCAAAAAGCACAGCTGGAAGATCCAGATATTAGACCAATTCTGAAGATGAAACTAAATTCGGCAGATCGACCATCTTGGCAAGAAATAGCTCATGAGAGTCCTGCAACCAAACGATATTGGGCTCTTTGGAACTCCTTATATCTTAAAGATGGTGTTCTGTATCGCAAGTGGGAGAGTAATGATGGAGGCTTTTATCGACGACAACTAATTCTCCCAAATTGCAGAATTCAAGAAGTTCTACGAGAGACTCATGACAACACAAGTGGAAGACATTTTGGAATCATGAAAACTTTGCGTAAAACTCGGGAGCGATTTTACTGGGACCAACTTCGCGCCGACGTTGAGAAATGGTATTGGGAATGCCAAGCTTGCGGAGCCCGAAAAGGGCCGAAAACAGAACAAGGAAAGTCGGTAAGTGGAAGGACTCCAGCAGAGACGTTTTCTGATCGGACGCTAAGATTCCCCTGTGACATTCTCTTTGGAAGACCGAGGGATACGCATTCCTCGCCGACTAATTCAGAGGCACGTTTGGAAAGCGTACAGGCATCTGCCGGAGAGCAAGTTGAACTGTCCAGGGAACGAATGAAGATTCGTTACGACTCCAGAGCAACAGACCACCATTTCAAGGAGGGAGATCTAGTATGGATGTATAACCCGAAGCGACGAAGAGGCCTGAGTCCCAAGTTACAACAGAACTGGGAAGGACCATATACTGTTGTCAAGAAACTGAACGATGTTGTCTACAGGGTACAGAGGTCGCCCAATGCCAAGCCAAAAGTCATCCATATAAATCGGCTAGCTCCATACAGGGCCACTGATCATAGTTCTAAGTAATGAGACTGCCGGGACGTGCAGTCTTTGAAGAGGGGAGCAATGTTACAAAGCTATAAAGCCGTTTCCCTGAGATGCTAATCTTGGCAACAAACTTGGCGACTTGGCGATAAATTTGGCGACCATTTTGGCGACTTTGGCGACAAAGAGAATTTTCTAGAAGGACCTTGAAATTTCAAGCTATTTCTACTGGTTTCATGAACTTTCTAGAGACTACGTCACTTCCTCCGTAATGAAGTCACTTCCTGTTGAAAAGTATAAAGGCAAGCTCTCAAGCCAAGAAGAGTTAGTTGGAATTTGACCTGCAAGCAAGCTGGTGAGTTAACAAGAAACCTTTCAGTGCTGTGTTGAGATTTATTGGTAGTCTCTGTTGTAAATTTTTACTAGTGCTGTGTTAATACTTGTGCTACGTTTCTTTGCTTGGGAATATTTGTCAAATAAAGAGCTTTATTTTTTTAATCCTGCTTATTGGATTGCATTCACATACACCCACAAGTTGATTTTGTCACAATATATGTATTTTTGATTGGGTGTATGTTATGTATTTGTGTTTAGCTTTGCTGTATTGCTTGATATTTGTTTCGCATTATGTCTTGTATAGTAATTATGTCTCAATAATATGTTAGTGTTATAATAACCTAGATAATAATGTGTAAGATCTTTATAAAAATAAATAAAAAAATGACCCCAAAAAATAACAAAAGTATAAAAAATTAATTGCTTGTTCCTTTTGTCTACCGTCTCTATATGCTTGAGTCTTTGTTTGAGAATTTAGTGGGATAGAGATATATGTAGGTTATGATGATTTATATTAGGTCTAAATAGAAAAGTTCAGTATTTATTGGAATACAATGGGATTTTTAGCAATGATAGTATGTTGAAAATTATTAAATTGAACTATTAACTATGATTATGATTTTGATGAAAAATATTTATATAGTGACTGGCAATTAGGAGTACTTCATTAGTAAGTCTAGACACGGTGATAAACTATAATGATATGTTTATCATCGTTATACATTTACCATTCTTTTAATTAATTGTATTATCTTTTGTGCTATAGAGTTAAAGAGATGAGGTCACAGCAATTTAGTCACGGAGATAGAGTATTGGGAGACAGGGAGAATGTAGTGGTTAACAAAAAAATATGATAAAAATAAAAAAAGACAAAAAAGATTCTTTTGAATCTGTATATGATCTTGCACATGATTATCAAATAGTAACTAATAATAAATTTAGTGTACTAAGTATAGTATATAATGAGGATATGATACATCCTAAAGTTCATATAAAGAGACATATTCACAACAATAATGTGCATAAGAATGATATTATAAAAAGGTATGGGACTAGGATTTTTTGGAACTCGAATCTTAAGAAAAACTGTGATACTCCTACGAATATTATGGTTAATAAAAAGTGTAATATAGTTATTGGATATAGCTCCAATAATATACACAAACAAATAGTTAATGATTATTTAGATATATTAAAGTACCAAAAATGTAAAAGCAAGAGATATAAAACTTGTATTATGATTAATGAAGAACAAATTAATGAAGATTCAAGCCATTTGTTTTGTAAGACATATAATTGTATATACAAATTAACATGTAAAATATGTAACTATAATTATATTGGTCAGACCTCTAATACATTAAATATTAGAATTAATCAGCATAGATCTGAACAAAGCACTTTAATAAAAATAATAATAGTAACAAAACAGAGATTGGACATTTTAATTCCCATGGTTTCGAAAATATAGGTATTAGTATTTTGAAAATAGTACCTAATACTAAAAATAGATTATGGTGGGAAAATTATTTTATGCAAAATTATAATACAATTTATCCATATGGACTTAATATTAACTACTTCAATAAAAATGTAATGCATATTAAAAATAATAGTTGACAGTATATTTATAGAGAACCTAAAAAAGTAATATTTAGACACTCGAAGAATAAATCAGCTAAGAAAAAGAGAGAAATAAGAAACTTGCAAAAATAAAAGAAGATCTTACTGTATTGAGTACAAACTTTTATAATGATTTTAATATCAAAAATATTAAGCGATATATGTTTGGACTGAATAAAAGGGAAGTTAGAGCTATTAGAGAATTATTTGATAACAATTTACCATTGACTCACGGATGGGATATTATTTGTGATATTTATAAATTTATCTTTAAAAGATTAAAATTGTCGAGAGTAAATAATAAAAATAAAGACAAAGGATACTGTATTTTTCTATTTATGAATAAAACATATGATAATTGTAACTTTTCAGATATTTTGGATAAACATAATGATCTTTTTAATATAAAGAATATTAAAATCAAACGTGCTTTTAAATACATTAAACTACTTGAAAGATTGATATTTAACTACAATAAAATTAAAGATAGTAATAATATTGACAAATGCAATTGTAATATATACAACAACTTATAGATGAAAAGCATGGACATGTTATAACAGGAGGCTTAAATGTAGTAAATAATATTATATTAAGAGAACTTATGAAAAAAGAAACTAAACATAGAATGATTATATCTAATAGTAATGGGAGCATTAAAACACAACTAAGAAAAGACTTAGAGAATTTCATATTAAAAATGGCTATTAAATATAGTATGCCCTTAGAAGCTTCTGAGAAGTATAAATATAGCGTGTTGAATGAATTGTGTGGATACAAATTTAGAACATCTGATGAGACAAGATACAAGGATATAAAAACACATATAGAGGAACTGCAGAGGAAATTTGTTATAGTATATCTTGACATAGTACCTAACAATTATGCGATCATATGTAAATATTTTTACTGCAAAATACTAAAAGAACATATTCTTAATAATGATGAATATATTGAAACTAATTATAGTATTAAAGAAATAGACAATAGAATTAAAGCTTTTCATAAGAGATTGAATATTTATTGTCAGAAATTTAACTATCCCCATATTTTTCTTACACGAAAATTTCATAAAAACCTTATCAAATTCAGAAGTGTAACGAATGGTAGTTTTAGCTATATAAAGAAAGTAGATAAATTATTACAAAAATATTTGCAAGAGATTATTAAAAAATAAACATTAATAACAGAATAATTCGGTGATTATTAATAATTGATTGAAATTATAAAGAATCTTAAAGATATTGATGTTTATTCTGTGCTTACTTTTGATTTTCAAGATTTATTCAATAGCATAGATATCAAAGATTTGATGAGAATTTTATTAAAGATTTATGAAGATGTTAGCATATATAGAATTATTGATTTCAAAAGATATAAAACACTAATGGAAGTTATGTTAAAAGAAAATTATATTAGCTTTGACAATAAATTATACCAACAAATTAAAGGTATTTCACAAAGTGGACCTGCAAGTAATGCTCTTGCTAACTTATACTTACATTATTATGAAAGAGAAATTAATTACAATTCTTGTATAATGTACAGATTTATTGATGATTTAATTATTTGTTCAAGAGAAGAAGGATACACACCAATTACTGACTTTTATCCAGAGTATTTAACTTTAATTAAAACTAATGAAGGAATTTCTTCTTCAGATTTTCTAGATCTTGAGATCAAAATTGTTAATAATAAATTAAATACGGAAATTTTTGATAAAAGAAACACTTTTATCTTTAATATAAATAGGCTACCATTCTGGAATAGCAATATAAGTATTCAAATCTTTCGAAACATCAACCTGAACTATTTACATAGGAGCAATATTTTAATCACAGATAGTAAAAAACAGAGATCCTATATCGATAGAATTATTGAAAATGCCCTGATATATGGATTTCCTATTAATTTCATGTTTGCTTATATTAACAAAAAATTATTAACACCTTTAAAAGAATAGTACATTAGAATTGATTAATTTGAAATATTCATGTCCTTTGATTTCAGTGAGATTTTAGTGCATCTTAACATTAGTAGATGGCGCCCCTATTATTAGAAATAGTTTGCAACTGATAATATGAAGAATTACATCATTATTTAAATGTTAATATCAAATTAAAATAGGTTAATATAACGTTCTTTAAAAATATAAATCTATAGTTTAATTATTAATTGGAAGCATTTTAAAAAAATGAGGAAATTTTATTACTTCTTTGATTGAAAACATTGCCACATAAAATAAACAAATACATGGCGAGTAGAAGGTACGGACGTACATATATGACAAAAGGCAAATCAGAAATAAAACCCGATTTTTCAGTTCAAAATAGACATTATTTTAACAACACATTAATATGAAATTCAAGAACGAGAGAAAAATTTTTAATTACCAAAGCATTCGAAATAAAAACGTCCTAACTTACCAAGTTCCACTATTTATAAAACGTTAGTACAATTTCTTAAAAATATAAATAATAAGTAAGTAATTGAGGTAGACAGTTTTTTTAATAAGCAATTACTAAAATCACTTTATTGAAGAGCAAATATTCAATAAATCGACCAGGAAAGTTTTCTCAGTATGTGGAAAGCATACAACTACTAAAGATAATTTTCATTGTTTCTCCTTTCTACGTATACACTGGTGTACAAAAATAATGCAAAATTTTTAACATGCTACAAAATTTAAGTAATATAGACAGTAATATTGAATTTTACGACAGTTGAATAATCTGAATACTCATGTATACTTATAAGTTAAATACATAATTTAAATTACAGTTCGACGATTACTATTCGAAAATTCAAGTTTAAAAAATAGCAGTTTGTGCAAGAACCCTCTTCATATAGCTACTCTTAGAATGTAACGAAATTCACCAAGTTGCAATGCCTATATCTTTCTGAATACTAATGATATTGAACTGGAATTTTTATACAAGTCGCCCTATATATCTAGCTCTAAAGTTATGAAAAAAAAATGCGGTACGTTTCGCACATGCGCAGTAAAAACGTATTTACTACAAATAATCATATTTCTTGTAATATTCAAATTTTTCAATTTGAATTTTAATACATCGTTTCTTTTACACATTTTCAAATATTCTAAAAGTTTGTCCAATTTGGTGGAAAACTCTGCATGTTATAAGTAACAAAAGAAAAAAAATGCGGAAAGATTTAGGATTTTTAAAGAAAACCTCTATATCTTCTGGCTATTTTTATACTATTTTTATGAAAATGCATGTAAGTACCAAGCACAACAAACATAACCATTGATGAAAGTTGCATCTCGTTATCAGCTTCCTGTGAAACAGGATGGGTCACACTTCTTTTTCGCCTTCATTCCTTTCTGGTGCCCCTCCAATTGCCCTCGTGACTAAATCTTCACTGTAAAATGTGAGTTCCGACAATAATATGTCCCATAATTCTCAGAAACAAATTGCGAACCTAAGTAATCATATTAACTTCACTTTTATAGCATCTTCGAAATTGTGCATTATTTTTGGACACCATTTTTTATCCTCTGTCAAAACAGCCAAACTTATTTTATTAAAGTATTACATGTATTTGATTGATCTCACTATAAATATTGCCATCATTTTTGAAAGAGAAGAAAAAAGATTATATCAGCACCCTAAAAGAGAAATATTCAGCTTCTCTTATTTTTAAGCACAGAATTTCAACTGAGCCTCTTCTTCCTCGGATCTTCACTGAAGCCTCCAGGAGCCATCCCTTCTCTTTTCCTCAGTACATTAGCTAAAAGGGGGAGGGGCGGAGAAACTACGCCACTGGTTTTCCCTGCCTCCTTTTCAGATTAAAAGAAATCTATCTTACCTGAAAGGCGGAATTCTTTCCCAGTTTCAGAATTGCCGCTCCTTTTTCCAGGTTCCCTCTTCGGTTTTGCCATTGGATTTCCGTTGGAGATCCTAGAAAGACGTGATTTACTCTCTCCTGCTGATGACAGAAATGGCCGTTAGGAGGATACCACTTGTTGAATATGTCGTGCGACTGCGTGCCGGATGTCGCATCCTTATTTTTCCTTCTCTTGGGCTTCATTTGGAGAAATCAATATATCAGGTATGCGTCGTCGGAAAAAGACAGACGTTGAGTAATCGGTCACTATAGCAACCGATTAAGAGGGATGGTGGTTGTTCGATCTCAGTAACGTGCACGTAGAATTTAAAAGAATGTAACTCAGTTTTTGCTAAGTATATCCAAATGAAGGTAGCTGTGAGTCGTGCTTTAAATACAAGGATGTTTGCTGTGAGAAATAATTTTGGTGCGATTTGTATAATTTGGAAATATTTCAGATATGATTTTAATCTTTATTGCCAGATTGCTATATTGTTACTACAAAATGAATGAAAGCTTCAATCTAGACAGAATTACTAGTAGTTATACTAGTAATTCTGTGAACAGTAGGTCTCGCTCCCCCAGCCACATAAAAAATCTAAGATCTTATCTTCATCTCATTTTTTTCAAAGCTGAGGAAATGATATTCATAGTGAAGACAGCATTTTTTGTAGACACACCGGATATCATAACTTAACTCTCGAGGAGATGCACTGGTATCCAAAAGTGATGCAGCTTGACCAAGAATATTCTTTTCCAAAACCTCTCCTAGTCACTTTAACATTTATCACTTTGCATGTCGCGAAAATGTTTTTCCACATTTTCCAACTGAGCGTTTGATTAGGGATGGCGATTATAGCGAAAATAATCGGTTTTCAGTTATTCAGGTTTTCTCACCTACGGTTTAACCTGGCTGTTATAACCGCTCAAAATAACCGGATTTTAAAATAACCGGTTTTCTGTTATTCAGGTTTTCTCACCTACGGTTTAACCTGGCTGTTATAACCGCTCAAAATAACCGGATTTTATAATAACCGGTTTTTGATTATTCAGGTTTTCTCTCCTACGGTTTATCCTGGCTGTTATAATCGCTCAAAATAACCGGATTTTAAAATAACTAGTTTTCAGTATTTGTACAAAAAACAAACGCCGTTTATATACAAAATTTATTATTAACAATGTTTCAGCAGGAATTCAATGCATTATCAAATATTTATGCTTTCATGAAGTCTCTTTCAGAAATCCGCCAATCAACAGACGCCTCCAGGAAGTGTTTTTTGTTGATTGGCCTAAGATAACGAAATTAAGAACTTCATAACTTGGTAAATTTTAGTCTAATCGAACCTAAAAGCGAGCCTATCTTCCTATCCCGTTTTTCACCCGGTTATTGGATTTAGAAAAAATAACCGACTATAACCGGGACAAAATAATAACCGGTAAAACCGGTTAACCGAAACAGAAAAAGGATTTTCGGTTAAAACCAGTAGGCTTTTACCATCCTTAATTTTGATACTTTAAGCAGTATCAATGTCGACTGCTATGCCCGTTCAGCCAAACGAACTTCTTGAGATTAACGCTTTGCGAACAGGTACAGCTTCTCCCGATTCCCTTATGCAGCTTATGTTACAGTGGGTACGTACCATAAGCTGAATAGAAACTATCGAAGTTGGAGAGCTCGCCATCCCTCTGACCTCGCATTAGCGTTCTTCCTTCTTGCTTTAATAGTTTCCACTGACAATGAATCAGTCAGTTCGGTCTGATCGCACTTGAAAGTGAACGAAACGCTGTCCATAACCCAACCTGGCTATCACGAAACGGCAGGGAATCATCTCTACAGAGGAATATTCGGCTGTTTTGGAAACATTAAGCAAGAAAATATCAGCTGAGGACGAATCTGATGCATTGCATCTCGATGGAGAAGTGACTGAATACAGCGACCAAGAAACTGATTCTGAAACTGTCTTGAAGGGTGAACCAGTCCACGAACAATATAGCAGGTCAAAATCGAACGCAAATGTTAGTATCATCCACTCATTCAATCTCTAATCTTATTATACCATAAAAAATAAAGTTGTGTATAATTAAATAAGTTTACAGGTGGGAAAAACGGGATGGTGCATAATTTGCGCCAACCTGATCTGAGTGCTCTAAAAAGTCACCTGTCCGACAAGGTTTAAACATCGTGATCTTTAAAACGTTAATTCAATTTATGTTTTCAAAAACATAAAAATAAATTTTTAATATGCATGTTACTAATCAAAGAAATGTACAGAAATGAAATCATAGAAAAGACTATTTTCAGTCCCTTTTTTCAGGAAAATTGATCGATAAACTATTGATCGACAAACATCACAAGGAGGGATCGGGGACAGGAGCCAATTCGAGACTCCCACGTTTTCTTATTCACTTCACACCACCCGCCAACACAATTTTTACTGCGCGCTGATTGGTGCGCTCATCTACCCCCTTCTCCATTTCCGAGTTTTCTACAGCCGCCAACATATGGCGTTATTCTTGCAGGTGTCATGAAACCAGAACAGGCAGGAGAATGGACAACGCACTTCTCTGACATAACTAATTTTTCTTCGTTTATTTCAAATGAAAATTATGTGCTTTATATGAGTTATAATAAAGCGAAATTCAAATAAAATGGGTTACTAGAATGATAACATTAGAAACTTATTTTGTTGAAAAGAAAATTTAACTGTCCCCCCCCCATCAAAAATACGGTGTGATTATAATTAAAGTTCAACTTTCAGAACGCTGTAGATAAAGAGCCACTGTTCAGAATGAAATGATATTTAATCTGAATATACTCGAAGAAGGGGGGAGTATGGCAGAAGGAAAAAAAGTTCACTTTTTTAGCAATAGATGGCGCTTTACACGTCAAAATATGCAAAATAAGAAGGGATGTTTTTCGGACAGATGAAGCTCATTAACATATCCATGGATATGTCAACACTCAGAATTGCAGAATATGGGAAACGGAAAATCCGTTCGGACAACAACCAGTACCTATTCATTCTGAAAAAGTAACTGTGTGATACCGGATTAAGGCATCGTTTATCGTAGGGTCATTCTTTTTGAAGCGATTGGTCCTGAGGGTCCTTTACCTGTGCCGTCAGCGGTGTACGCTATGAATATCTTTTGCGCAACCAGGTCATTCCAGCACTTCAACAGCGTGCAATTGTGGGTAGCAAAATTTTCATGCAAAAAGGCGGTCCTCCACACACTGCAAATCCTGTTGCTTCTCAGCAATGCATTTCGGAAATGATAGAATTAAAAGGCGTCATTTTCCAACAAACTGGCCGCCGGGATCACCTGATCTTAATCCTTGTGATTTCTGGCTGTGGGGCTGTCTGAAATTTGTGCTGAGTGGTCCGATTGCAAACTTAGCTGAACTGAAGACACACATTGCGCAACACATTCAAAACGTCAGCAGATATGCACTCCTATCTGTTGTGGAACATGCTATTTCTTGATTTGAACTTGTAGTAGAAAACGGTGGACAGCATATTGAACACTTCTTGAGACTGCTGTGGTGGATTGGCTGTTAATTAAAATGCCACAACTGTCGAATGACTTGGATGTCATTTTTTATTCATTGATCGTTTCTCACTTAAAAACCGTTACAGTCATGCACATTGAGCGGTACAGTTGGTTTAAACTAAAACCCATGTAACGGCTGTCGCATTGGGCTGTTAGTGTCACTGCTACCCGAACCGTTGTGCGTTTCATGACGTGTAAAGCGCCATCTATTGCTAAAATGTTGAGCTATTTTTTTTTTCTTCTACCATACTTTCATCCCCTTCTTCTAATATACTCAGATTAAATATGAGTTCATTCTGAATAGTGTCTCTTTATCTACAGTGTTCTGAAAATTGAACTTCAATTATAATCTCCCTGTATACTAGAAAAGCTATCTAGAGGCGCACAAGATTTTTTCAAAAATATGTTGCTCATAGTTGCATTCAAACTTTCGTTCATTTACGAGTAACAATATATTATTTCGGCAAAAAAAATTGAAATTATTTCTGAAATAATTTGTTTCTTAAAGCAAGCATCCTTGCATTTAACGCAAGAATTTCGCATGTGACCCATTCAGTTTGAATGCACTTAGCGAAGAAATTTAGTGAAGACTCCGTTATATTTTTTGAAATTCTAGGTACATATTACTCGCATCAAACAACAACGAATGTGCTGATGACGTTGCTAGGTTCGCAATATGATTTTTATGATTTAATTAAATCATTATTTTAATTGTTTATTATATTTTAAACTGATTTAATTTAATAACTATATTTAATTTAATGACTGTAATAATTTAATTTATTCCCTAAAATCTATTAATAACAACTGCTTTTTATAGTTGCCATATTATTTAATTTTTAATATTAGTTCAATAAATATTTTTTGATAAAAATACGTTTCCAAATCAGTGGATTTAACCTTATACCTGAATTTCTAATATCATGTTTGAATTTCTCTTGCATTTAGGGTCAAGTATCACTATCCTCAAGGTCAAGTTTCCCCAGCTTAGGATCAAGTATCCCTATCAAGTTCCCACGATAGTTTGTCCCACGATTTTCAGCAACCGATTGCGAACCATAGTATCCATATTAACTCCAATTTTGCAGCATCTTCAAAATGGTGCATTATTTTTGGACACCAATGAAATAACTGCCATCAGGTGTTCACTCCAGATTAAGCACAGTTCCGTTCTTCTTTTCGATAGGGTGCATTAAGTTGCCCCATTCACAGCACAGCGCCAGGGAAAAATAAAACATAACAAAGGCGCAGTTCGGGTCCGCGCTGTAGATTTTTCGTGAAAACGTCGGGATAAAATCATAAAACATGTGTTTCGTATTAATGTGTAATTTAATTATCAATCTCTTTAATACAATATTTACACAGAGTAGTATAATGGTTACAGAATAGATTAATCGCAAGTTTATCGCATGTAGCAAAGGTCTGTGGTAGTAGTGCGTCATAACAATCAGTTTCTATAAAAATTCATTTCCGAACTTTTCCCGACAAATTTTCAGTTAGAATGATTATAAATTACACCAAATTGATGGTAATAGCTAGTTATAACAGTTTATATGCAAAATTCCGTGAAATAGAAGATGTTTTTGCTGAAAAACATTCGAAATGCATTATTTTGTGATAATTGGGAAAAGGCAGTTAAATGCATCTTGAGACAAGATAAGTAATTTCTAGTCATTTTAAATATATTCTCTTTAAATCATTTTGTTATTGTGATTAGAATCTGAAATACGTGT
>BGPR01016069.1:0-18275 GCA_013235015.1 Araneus ventricosus
AAGACTCCTCATTTTAAAATTATTGTTCGAAGACGAAATTCAGGTTTGAAAGTTGTGGGGGCCTGATACAAAAGCCTTCAAAATTAGTTATAAATGTTGCCGACAGGTGGCGCTATACGTTGTAATCACAGTTCAGATTGAGTGAAGAAAGCCATAAACTGTCATTTGCTAGTAATCGTTGCAATCACATCACAATGATTCAAATTAGGCATTTTTCGTGCTTGCTAAGGACAGTTTATAGATTTCTTCGAAATCTGAACTGTGATTACAACGTACAGCGCCACCTGTCGGCAACATTTATAACTAATTTTGAAACTTTGTATCAGATTTCACAGCTTTCAGACTAAGCATATCAATGGTTCTTAAGTTCTTCTATCGATCCTGCTGCCGGGTTATTTAATTTTAAAATGAGGGAGTCCTTTGTTGGACACCCTGTATGTCGCTTGTAGAAAGAAAACGATCTTATGCGTAATTATTATTTTTTTAAATCCACGTCGACCTACTCACCCAAAGTGCGTAGAGTATTTTAAAGGTCGGCGCGGAAATATGCAATTAAATGGAATCTGACTGTTTGTAACAAAATAGTTAGATATGAAAATAATGGATAAGTTTTTTTTTAAGAAATTCAAAAACTGATATCAATGATTCTTACCTTCTCACGTTTTAAACATTGTTTTGGAATACAATATGAGGTATCTTACCTAACCTGCATCACCTTCTAGAATAAAGGTTTGAGCTTTTTATCACTCGGGAAGGATGGAATTTTTAAATAAAATTCGTCTGTTTTGTATGATAAAAAAAGATAATTTTGAAGCACTTTTATCTCACAGATTAGCAGCTCAAAAGGGCATGTTATTTTGATGCAAGATCAAGAACAAGGTAAAGAATGCGCCTTTTGCAACAGTGATATGAAGAAATACAGTAAAACCTGTCTATAACGATATTGTAGGTAGGGGAAATCAGGGATACTTGACCCTACGTGATTTCCTCAGCTTGTGAGTTAATTGGTAATTTTTGTGTGCCATTTTTATTTCACCTTTGGTTATATGGTCTATTGGAAGGGGTTTTCATTCCAAGCTGAAAAGCCATCGTAATGGGGTGTAGGTAAATATATTTAGGGGGTACAAAAGTAAATTTTCCCTTGTCATTCCTCAGTGGATAGAAAGTTTACTATTGAATATATGACGAATTAAAATATTTCTGAGTTTTAAGCATACTTCTAGCTTAAATTTGATATACTATGTTATGTAGAATCTTAATTCTAAGTGGCTTGATTTGTAGAATATTTAGAAAAAGTCAAGTTAGGGATACTTGACGCTAAAAAGTTAGGGATACTTGACCATATCAAAATCTATCGCAGCTCCGATGTAGTAACCGACTGAAGCACATTTTGTGGTTGGGATCAGTTTTCTGGTGCGTGGAGTCTGTTGGCAAAATGGCAACTCAAATATAGAGAATAATTACTTAAAAATTGTTTGCTAATAATTATTTACTGAATAAAATTTCTTTTTAATATAATTATTTCAAATAATGCAAATAATTATTTTAATAAGAATTTTAAAAAGAATTGAAATTTAATCAATATATTTTTTCCTCGCCTGAAAGAAAGTTTTATTTATTTGTTTATTTATTATTTGAATAAAAATCTTCTGCTCGAACTATTTGTCATCGTTTGGTTTTATTTAAAGTTTCGCCATTTCTATTGAGTTTGTCTTTCTTTCTTGATTTGAATTTTCTCTTAAAATATATTTTTATTCTTTTGCTTTTAATTTTCTTTAAATATTATAAGAGCGGAGTAAGTCTATTAAGCTTCTCTATTTTCAACTTTGTACATGATTTTCATTTTGATGCTATTCTTTTTTTTCTAATTTTCTAAAACCGGCATTTCTTTAACGCGCTAACGACGCTGCTAGGTTCCCAGTTCCAATGCTGTAATTTTTATCATTTAATCAAATCAATATTTTAATTCTTTATTAAATTTTCAACTAATTTAATTTAATAACTAGATTTAATTTAATGACTAGACTAATTTAATTTATTAACTAGATTTTATTAATAACAACGGCATTTTATAGATTCCTTATTTTTTTTATAAGTTTCATAAATATTTTTCGATAATAAACAACTTTTGTAATTCAATAGTATTAACCTAATATCTGAATTTCACGTACATACAAATTATCAAAATAATTTAAATACTCTTTGCATGTAATGTCAAATTACCTACCCATAGGGTCAAGTTTCCCTAACCTTAGGGATACTTGACCCTAGGCGATTTCATGAAACATATTTATTTTACGATTAAATGAGATTTCAGTTTAGGATAAGTACATTTATCCTTCTGAAATACAAATCTTTTTATGATGATAAAAATTTTAATTTTCTAGAAACATAAGAAAAAGTAAAAGTAGGGTCAAGTATTCGTAGTTTCCCCTACATAGAAATTATATTGTTATAGACAGTTTATCGCTATACATAGTTTGACGATTTCTGCATCGAATGTTTATGTGCGTGTGCATGTACTAATACAGTTATTAATTTTATTGCACTTATTGATTCATCTAACAAAGAATCGATTTATAAAATATACAAATTTATCGAATGGTGTTCGGGTAACTACACTGTAAAAAAATCCCTTAAAATTTACGGTTTTAAACTGGCAGCTGGGTTGGTTGTGCAAAACCGTAAAAGTTACGAAGTAAATCCGTAGGCACAACGGTTTTTTACCATACAGGAACAAGTTTTTCCCGTAAAAGTTACGAAGTAAATCCGTAGTCACAACAGTTTTTTACCGTATGAAATCAAGTTTTCTCCGTAAAAATTAAGTCATCGAAGTAAGTGACGTCATCGACTGAGTTGAGTTGATTTTCTTCTTCTGTTCGAGTTGAGTTGAAATGTGCTGATGTGTATTATCAATTAGGAATATTAATTAATCAAGGCTTAATTATTAATTTCAATTAGTTTAATTAATATAATTTTTAATTGAACTTACTTGGACGATTTCGATGCAAGATGGTGACAAAACTTCTAACTCCTCCGAGCCGGGGATCGAAACCGCGTTCATAGAAATAAAAGGCAGTCGCTCTAACCACTAGACCACCGGAGACTTCATAAAGTGAAGTAAAAATAATCTATTTGAGTTTTAAAGTCACTATAGCTCCAGTGGTGTAAAACTCAACTATTGCCAGAACATGTGTTTTAAGGTTAGCTTTCATGAGTGACAACAGGTTACTGCAACATGTGTAAACAATAGCGGAGATGGAACCCTATTAAAAACATGAAATGAATGCAATAAAATTACATTTAAGAAAAAGGAAAGTTATCGTACGGAAAGCAATACCGTATGACGAAAAATAGAATTTGAACTGACGGTTTTAAACCGTTTATGGCTGGAGAGGAAAACGGTGAAAAACCGTTTTGTTAACAAAACAGCTTTAAACCGTCAAATATACGGAAAAAGTCCGGGAACAAAACGGATATTTTTTACAGTGTAAGAACAGTTGAAAACTTTGTCAGCATCATCATTTACGGTTTGTTTCCGTTTGCTATACTTTTATCTATAGCATTATCAATGTATTTTTTTTTCAAAAAAAGTTACTAATGTGCACTGAAAAATCCTATATTTTTTCAGCAGCTTCAACTTGCTTTAGTTCTTGATCGATTATCGCAATTATTTGTAGCTTTTCTTCAAATTACAATGTTTTACGCCTTTCCAAGATTTGAAGTGTTCACACATCAAAAGCAATATGCAAGGAACGAGTGGTCAGTCCTCAGGACTAAATGCGAATGAACAGGTTAGTGTCTAGTGGGAGTCAGAGGCAACAAACATCTGTCCACATTCCAACCATCAGCCCCGATCCCCCCCTGCTACAATAAGCCTGGTTACCGTCATTTTCCTTGTTATCTGACATTCTTGACTACGGAAATCAATATCATACAAATATAGCCAGAAAAGTAAATAAATAAATAAAAATAAACTCATAGTTAATCGAATACAAACAAAAACAAAGCAAGGAATTCATTCGAGTCCACTTTTTCAAGGGCCAAGAACTTTTCGAAATGGATTCAAAAAAAATATTTGGGAAATTTTTCTGTAAGAAGCTAGCATTACGTCAAGCATAGCTTCTCATAGCCCGAAATTCCCAAACAGAGGACAATGGAGAAATTTACATTAAAAGCAAGTAATCAAAAGAAAGAGGAAAAAACACAAACATCAAAACGCTAATAAGATTATTAAAAATATTAGCCATCTGGCTCTATTAATAAGCCTTCATAAATAAAAAAAAAACTTACCCTATGTTTATAATTGAGAGATGAGGAAAAAACTTTTATCTGAGCACTAACCCACGCTAATTTTCTCCAAGAAGGATGAGTTATTAAAGTAAACACTAGTCCCCTGGCGCCATCTATATTCGCAGAAACAAAAACAGAAGAGGCAGAAACAGGAATTTCTTGTAAGGGAATGAAACCAATTCAGACATATTAAGAGAAAAAGGTGGGGTTGTCCTCTTTTTACGGCATCCAACGGGGGGTCCTTTCCCCGGGGGGGGGGATCAGGATTGTACTGTATCAGCTTTCTAAAAAGGTAACATCATCTATATAGACAAGTAGTCTGAAACGTGATTATCTTTGTAGGCAGGTTGAAAATACATTGAGTAAATAGAAATTCCGCCGGGAAAAAAGAAAATATCGTTATAGGCAGGTTTCTCGTTATAAACAGTATCGTCATACACAGATCACTTTAGTTATCAAATTCGATTTTATAAAAGGTAAGTAATAATAATAAATAGTACACAAGTGCAGTACAGTAAGTAAGCTTCAAGAAATAAATAAATAATCTGGTTGGCAAATCTAAATTCGAGAATCGATTCTTTTTGTCCGTAGAAAGAACGGAAATGAAATCATCCTCTGCCATTTCGCCATTTCCATCTCTGATTACGTAAGTGTTGGAACTATGAAGGCAAAAGAGGGTGGGAGAGAATGCAACTTGCGAGAGCATTCCAAAGAAGTGGTGGCAAGCTTAGGTTAAAAAGCAGTCGAAGTTTGGGGGGTTGAAATGCGGCTTTTAACCCCTAATTAAGGATTGCAGTTACGAGAAAACATTTATCACAAAAGTTTTTTGTGATGAGGAGATAATTGGCCTAATTTAAATTATGTTTTTACTTTCATTAATTAGTGATTTATGAAGAAATCAAATTTTCAGTAGCCCGCGCCCCCCCCCCTCATTTCCCTTCACTTGGAGCTGAATTACCCAAAGGAGTCAGGACTTTTATCTTTATTTAGGATATCCCTCGCCGATTTAAATCTAAGCAAAAAATTACTGTAATAAAACATTATTCTTTACATCATTTAGAGCAATTTTTTCCAATTGGAAGTCCATGCAATATCTTATGATTTAGAACTTAAGTATTAGACCGTAATTAGGCTGGACACCCTGCATATTTAGCGGATTAAATGAACACGTATTTAGGCAAAATGCCTCCTCTTATTATTGCATTTCGACTAAAATTTCATCCAGGTCTGCCATTTGGATGTAAAAATCATGTTTATTCAGTACAGCATTTAAAATAATTTGGCAAAACCAGATGGTCAATAGCCCAGCACCATCCGCTGAACCAATTTCGACATTTCATACGAAAGCTTGTGACAGCTAGATATGTCATCAATAGTAGCCTGTAGTATCACCCTCCATTTTCGAGAGTAATCGAAAAAATTCTTCTCCGTTGTACATTCTCTAGGGAGGGAAACATCGACAAAGCCCCCTTCAGCCCCAACCACTGCACCGATTTCGACAATTTTTTTATTCCATATGAAAGTTTATGATGTCTAGATATGTCATAAAAGGTCGCCTGCTCCCCTCCACCCTCCATCTTTGAGATAAATTGCAAAAACAAAGTTCCCTCATCTCAGATCAATCAATCCCTCAGCTTTTAAAACCAAGCAACTACTTCACCAAGTTGCGACCATAGCCACAGGCCATTAATATTACGGACGAACAGCTGGTCGCCAAAGGCGGCTAGTCCAACTTAAAGCAGTGAAGCCTTTCCTCACAAGCATCTTTGCACCGTCAGATCCTGAACCAATCTGACAGAAAGTCAACTAAATTTGGCTTTAAACATTTAGTCACCCCGCCAAGAGGCCAATCGCAGTTGGCGCCCCAACAAACAGATCACATGCTGCATTTCTACGTAGGACTACGTTCCGCCCATTGGGGTCTCAGGAAGGAAATTGATCCACACGCCTAAACGCCACAAAACATTGTATGGAAGATCCTCTATATCTCGGTAACTACATACGTTAAAAACATAAGTAATGTCTTATTTTAGAGATAAAAGGTAATAACAGAAGTTACGAAAACAAAATTAAAAATCGGAATGGTAGTTCAGCGACTATACTGAGTCGCAAAGTTGTGCAAAAATACGCATGAATTGGGGACACTATCCTCTATATCTCGGTAACTACATACGTTAAAAACGTAACTAATATCGTATTTTAGAGACAAAGGGTAACAACAGAAGTTACAAAAAAACTTACTTAAACTTAAAAACATACGAGAAACAAAAGAGTCACGCGAGTGAAGTAGTCCTACGCCTTTAACATCAGCGGCTGTTTGAAAAGACAGCCTCCCTTCATTTTTTTTTCATACATGCAGCTCGTTGCACTTTACTTCCCACACCAGAGCCGGATTAAGGCCCCTAGGGGCCCTTTGGAAACTGTCCCCTTTTTTCACTCCCTCTCTTCCAAAACTGGAATGAAACCTCGGGAATCCGAACCCCAGGAATCCAAAATTTCGAATAATCCGAACATCTTTTTTTAATTTTCTGAAATGTTTTTAATAAAAAATGAAACAAAAATAACTACGAATCAGGCACAAAGCTAATTAACTGGTATTTACGAATGAATACAGCACCTTAATTAGTGCAACAAAATATGAATAAAATCGGTATCTTCTTTTGACGTAAGAAACTAAACCTGCTTGACGATGCGAATCGAATCCGAATCGAACTCGGCCACTGTGCCGTGCGAAACACCGCGTGCCCTTTCCGTGCGCCTTCACAGAGCACCCAAAGTCAATACTCTACTGCATTTGATATATCAAGAGAATTATACCAAATTTCCCGGATAATCCGAATTTCCCGGAACCCAAACAGAGGTCATCCCCAATTTGTTCGGATTCCGGAATTCCACTGTATATTGATTTTGCTTTACTCTCTACAGAGTATCCCCCAAAAAGTGGAATAAGTATTTATTTCTTCAAATATTGCACCTAGACCAATTCCAATTACAAAGTTTCATAAAATAAAATGAGAATTTGTGTTATAACACTTTGGTTTGTGTGGGAAATAAAAAGCTAAGAAAATTAAAGTTTTATTAGTTCCCCATAGAGTAAAAGTGTCAATAAGTAAAATGTTTCTCTTACACACGTTTATGATAAACTAAGTTTCACAATTCTGGCTGCTAAACCTGCAGAGATATAAGAATTTTTTTAATTTAAAGGGGCTTCTCACAAATTTAAATGGAGATGAAAATTTATGCAACCTTGGAAAATTGAGAAATGCAAATAATTGTATAGTAGTGCATCATCCAATAATCATAGATTGAAAAAAATTGCCTATGACGCGTACTGTTACTCAGTTTCATTGGCAGATAAGGGAGGCGAGACAAAGGCGGCTAGTGTTCCTAAGGTAGCCCACCCCCCACCTCCAAAGGTAGTATTAATTTCATTTTTAATCACAACATGGTACTACTAAATTGTAAATCATGTATCTGCATTGCACGTGGCTGAATTTAAAGAGATCATCTCGATCTGCCTCCATGGTATGCAGTGATTTCACTTTTGAGGAGCAGTCGTTCTAATTTCCAGGTAAGAAGATATTTTAATTTACATGCGTTTAAATTCTAAGAACTTTGAGTTACGATATGTTTTCTGAAAGCTTATTTCTATTTATTTAACCACATTTACTTCAATTCTAATAAATTTATCATATTAATAGTTTTAAGTCGTGCAAATGGCGACCATATGCATGTTCCCAAGGTGGCCCGTTGGATTTCATCTTGAGGAACAGGCTAGTGTCCTTAATTACCCTTGACAATTTTCACTGCTGGGTAATTGGTAACAGGCTTCTAATGTTACAAAAACATATATTTGGAATAATTGATTATTTGATGGTAGAAATTTTAGATCTAGAAAAGCGGTTGCGTTATGTCTCTTCAAAAAAGTTCGCTGTTTCAAGTCAAATTAATAATTGACATTTGAAAACATTTTACCATCTGATCTATATACATATTACTTTAACGTATGAAAATTGTTTGTAAATGATGATATGAAGCCGTTTGACGTCAAGTATCGAAGAAAACAGAAAAACTGATTACGAGAAAGATAAAAAAAAAAAAAACGTGATACTGATGGAGGAATCTGAAGATGAGGATTTTGACTCTTTTCAACAAGAAACGGAGGCATCAAAGATGGAGGAAGTAATTTATCTGGTATCATACACGGCTGATTTTCAACAAATATGTTTGATTTGATCGATAACTTTGGGGGTTCCAGAATAAAGGCACATTATTCTTAGGTCTGCAGAATTCAACGCGTTGACGATGGTGAATTGTATACGACAGGTTTGAGGACCACCAATACGGCTAAATCAAAATTTTTTCGCGTGGTGAATGTTTAGTTTGCTATTAAAAAGAATCAGTTAAAATCTATAATTCGATATCCTTCTTTTCAAGTAGATTGTAGAAAAGAAATATTCGGTTTTCAGGTAGTGTAAATGCCAAAGAAAAATTAGTAGAGCATTGAATTGAACGTTCGATTTCAAATGGAAAATCTAATTTCTACTACTAAATTGAACTGTTTGTTTTTACTAAATTTTATGTGCGGTTTTTAAGTCTTAAGTTTCTCCTTATAGTGTGTCATAATATTCAGTCATTTCAGTTCCCATAAAAATTCATTTCCCAAATTTTCCGGACAAAATTTGAATTAGAATGATTATAAATTACACAAAATTGAAGATAGTAAATAGTTATAATTGTTTATACGCGATATTCCATGAAATAGAAGATATTTTTGCTGAAAAACATCCCCAAAACAGTATTTTGTGATAATTAGGAAAAGGCAATTAAATGTATTTTGAGGCTATATCAGTAGTCTCTAATCATTTCAAATAATTTTTTTCTTCAAATTAATTCGTTACTGTGATCAGAAGCCAAAATGCGTTTCCCCATAGTCTCTGGAGTAATTGGGAACACTTCGGGTTAAATTAAGAACGCTCCTAAAAGTGAGGTTGATTAATTACTAAATGATTTTTGAAAGGAGGCATTGTTGAATGAACCCTACAGAATATGTTTATGCACTCACAAAAAATAAAGATCTCTTCTCCATCGCATTCAAAGAGAAAAAAATGTCAGAGTCTGTAAAAGTCGTCCCCAATTACCCCAACTGACCCTAAGTAAAAAATACAGCTAATTTTCTCCTTGTTTAATTAAATAGACAATTAATTAAATAATTATTTTTATTGTATAAAAATGAAATTAAACCAAATCAATAGTCGTTCCTAATATAAAGTGTTAATCGTCTGCTTTTTAAACTTTTCTTTTAGTATTCTTACAGAATTCTATTAATATATTCTGACAATAGTTCTTCGTATGTATTCTTATTCTTCAATAATAAAAAAAATTATATAATACGCATAAAATTAATTTTTTAAAAATTATTAAAATTAGAGAAACAAATCGTACAGAAATGAAATTTGTGTCACTGAAAAGCTAAGTAAAGGTAGAGTAGTTGGAAGTCGCACCGTTGCCTATCTAGCTTTATTTCAAAATCGTCTGCCATTTATTAAATTTTAAATTTTGAAAAATTAATAAAAGTTTAAGGAAAAATTACACAGATATAAAAGTTGGTATCATTTAAAAGGTAAAACTTTGAACTTTAAGATGGTATAAAAATATTTTTTGAGGTACAAATTTCTCCGAAGTTACTGCGGAAAAACGGTTTCGGTTAATTTCTAATTAACTGACTATTTAATTAACTTTTGGAGTTCGAAATGTTCACAGGTGTCTTTCCCTTGTCTTAAATAATAAGGAACATGCATACCCACAATGACTTTTATTTATTTTAGGATAACTGAAAAATGTATTTTCGTTTTGCTTTCTAATTACGAATTTTTAAGTTTCGCCTAGCATAATACTTCGGATTCTTTTCTTTTGAATATTTTAATTAAGAAAAAACGAAAATTTGGCCATGCGTAGACATTCAGTTCAAAACACATAATATTAAAATGATTAATTAAAAGGCAGGTATAGAAAAAATTAATTCCTTTTCGCATAAATTATGATTTCCATTAAATTCACATTTTTGAGTCTTATCAAACAACAAAAGTGAAATTTTAAAAAGTTATTCATTTCGAATTAGTAAGTTAACAGTTGAATAATAATTGCAGTAACGGAAAAATGGTTTTCGTTTTGCTTTCTAATTATAAATGTTAAGTATCATTTTAATTTCGCTATCATTATATTTCGGTTTTCTTTTCTTTTAGACGTTTTGATTAAGAAAAAAATGCAAATTTCGCCATGCGGAAAACATATTAGTGCAAAGATTTGGTTTTCTAAATTTATATTAATTTTAATTAGTTTAGTAGACCACTCGACAGTTGGAAGAAAAAAAGTGGGAGAAAATCAAAAGCACAAGTTTTGTTTAAATTTGACATAGCAGGTTTTCTTTTCTTTTGGACGTTTTGATTAAGAGGAAAAAATAAAAATTTCGCCAGGCTTAGAACATTTTAACATCGGACCGCTGATAGGTTCATTTTATCACATTCAAGCATCGTCTTATAAGCTTTTTTTGTAAAAGCATGTTTCAGAACCCAGTGCAAAGTAGAAAGAAACCTGTTATCGCTCAGCAAATAAGAAAAATCGACAGCTGGCCGACAATAGTAGGGGAAAAAATAAAGAAGAGTGTGTCTTAGGTGAAAGAATTTATCTCCGAAAGTAGTGTTGGTATTCCGACCGAGCATCTCGGTAAGTCTTTCCCGTTAACTTTGCATTACTTTTGTTCCATGTCTAATGATAGTTTGTCATTCTAAACTGAGTTTTTTCCTAATGTCTCTAAGGTAAGAAACAAACGAATAGTATTTTTCATGTTTTGTTCGTTCTTTGAGAATTTTACACCAACCCAAAGAATATCTGTCAGAATTTCGAGTTCAGAAGAAAAAAAATCGTTTGCCAAAGAATGTAATAGTAAGGAAAAAATATTAAAATGATCATCAAATAGCAAAATAAATGTTTTCTTCAAAATAATATTTTTGTGGAATGACTAATATCACAAGGAATAAAACTTGGAAATAATATTTTTCATGCAAGTAATCATTTGTTTTTTATTAAAGGATTTTTTTTTAAACTAAAGAATTTTTTTAAGAATTTTGAATAAAAAAGTTAGTTATTAAATAATAAATTAAGAAAGCAAAAATTTAAAAAATCTTAGTAAACGTCGATCATAGAAGAAAAGAAATATGCGTTGCATGAATCAAACAATACTAATGTTTAATAATAATACAGTAGTTTGTATAAGTGTCCTGGTAATAATTCATTAGTTTAAGCTTTTCAAAACTTAATTAGCAATTAATCGATTAACTTTAATTAAATTTTCTTTCTTTGTCAGTGGAATTTTAAATGAATTTTCTAAACAAAAGCATACTTTTTTCTATTGTACTGAATTGTAAAAAGTAAATTTTCTTCGAACAGCTGAGGAACAAAACAAAAATCATAAAACATGAGAGTCTGAAAATAGTATATTAAGAAAATTAAGCCACAAACAATATCAGAAAAGAGAAAATGCCTAAACATTCATTAAAATTAAAATATATTATGGATATGTGTGCTTAAAATTACAATTTACTTAGAATATTTCTCTTAGCACCTTACTCTTTTTAATTTGAATTCAAGATTTTCATTAAAAATTTTAATACTTTTCAGTACACTAATGAAAACTTGTTTTTGTATTTTTTGTTCTTATAGACAAATATTTTATAAACTGTGTAAAAAAATGTACTTTTTGCTTTTCTAGAGTAATTATTTGAAATTACAAATGTGTGTGTATCACATTAATATTCTGAATGATTGGAAACTATTTTATATTTTTACTCTTCCATAGTTTCCAAGATTTTTAATTTATTTATTTATTTATGTATTATAACATTTATTAAGAATTTATTTATTTATTTATTCAGTTTTCTGACTGAGTAACGAGATCGTAAGGCATGGATCCCTACGCGCAGAAATCCTCCGTCGTGTCCAAACGTGCATCCGTCTGCTCTGACCAACCAGCAGCTACACAGATAGGAATAGGTATAAAAAATGTTTTCATCCACTATTAACCCTTTAATGCACGATTTTTTAAATTTCAAAATAAAAAATGTTTTTAGAATGGGAAGTTCGCGTATATCAACAGAAAAATACGCAAAAAAATCAAGAGAGAATTATGATATTATTAAATTGAATTTAATGAACGTATAAAATTACTATTTCTTTTTTATAAAACTATAAAAAAAGCATTTTAAAAGTAACGCCAAATGGTAAATACCTGTAGAAGCAATTGATGAAACCGTAAAATAAAAGATGCAAGACTCCTTTTAAATGCTAAAAACTGAGTAAATATTTCAATAAGTGTATAAGGAACTGAATAACTGACTACGACTGACTTATCAATAGGACCTGTACTGTCCATGTAAAATGGAACAAATGATTATTATCCGGTCTCTCATGATGTTTCTAACCTGCCACAGCGTGTACGAGTGGACAAAATAATTTATATTCATTATTAACATGAAAAATAAATTATGTATCAAATTTGATACACTACGCAGTAGGGTTTATAACAGTTTTTTTGGGGGGGGATACCCTGGTATAAACCGGTTATTTTTTAAAAATCCAAAAACCGAGAAAAAGAACCGGCTCGGAAGATAGGCTCGATTTTAGGTTCGACTAGACTAAAATTTACCAAGTTACAAAGCTTTGAATTTCATCATCTTAGGCCAATCACCGACAACCGCTTCCTCGAGACGTCTGTTGGTTGGCGGATTACTGAAAGAGTCTTAATGAACAGATAAATATTGGCCAATGGATTGATTTCCTGCAAAAACTATACTAATAAAAAATTTTGTCTGCGAACGGCGCCTGTTTTTTGTAGCGAAAAATATTTATCTTTAGTCGGAAGCTCTGTGGCTTCCGGAAGATTAGTATCTGCGTTGAATGATGTTGATTCCGATGAGAGGTATCGACTCACGGATCAAATTCATTGCTGAAAGAGTCTTTATTAGCAGATTAGATTATAAATATTAGCCAATGAATTAATTTCTTGTGAAAGCAATGTTAATAAAAAAATTGTCTATAATACCTATTTACTTATTTGTTATTTTGTGCGGTTATAACCGCCAGGTTAAACCGGAGGTGAAAAAAACTGCATAACCGAAAACCGGTTATTTTTGCAATACCCTCCATCCCTAATGTGCAGATATAAACATTATATATAATATATACCGCCAGGTTATAAATGTTATCGTAGCCGGCCAGGACTGATTTTGCAAAACGAAAGTTGATTCCATTGATTTATTTAACGAAAACAAAATTTGTCTTCGAATTTTGCCTTATAGCACACAGTATTGCAAACATCGCACTATATAGTATTTATTTATTTATTATTATTTAGTTGAATTGTATACAAATTTTGCTTCTGTTTTAAAATTATCTTGGCTTTACCAGTTACCTTTACCTGACCTTTCTGCAGCATCTGTAGAAAGTTCTGTCTCAAAATTTAAAAAAAAATAAAATAAATTCTTGAGATTTTGCATCGGTGAAAAACGATTGATCTCCTAGATCGAGTCCGAAGTAACCAAAAAACTAAATTATGATGATATTATCAAGGAATTTGCTATAAAACATACAAGAAAATGAAACAAAGATAACATGTTGTAAACTTATTCGATTAGGTCGAATAAAGAATTTTATTTATGAACCAATTATTTTTTATTTGATTTTTTCAGTGAATTTCGCGTGATTAAAATATTAACATTCTAAAAATATTTAATTATTTATCATTTTTATGTATTCCTTTGAACCTTACTATACCAAATTATGCAATGTAATAAATAGCAAAGAGCAATAAATTATTCTGTCGCACGAAATTTGTTTTAAGGCCCCGCTTTTGTTCGGTCCGGCCTGAATATTATTATGTTAAAATTTCAGTATACCAAAAAAATGTTCAGCCAATTTTTCCACTTATGCTGGCACACAATGTTTTCTGTCCATTTCATCCACAACACTTGTTTACTTCTTTACTAGATATATAGCGTGTCCAAGCTTATAGTGCATAATAGCTAATTTCTAAACCGTTAGGGATAGACATATACAGTCGGACCTCTATTTAACGAAGTCGCTAAATCCCGAAAAAAAGTTCGTTATATGGAAAATTCGTTAAATAGAGATTCACCTTTTAAATTACTTTAAACTACACAAAACAGATTTAAAATCTATAAACACAAAATATTATTAAAAAAGTAATTAATCACACCTTTATTTTGTAAATTAATATCTATTTGTTTTATATATTTTACCCATCAAAAAGAAATCTGCAAGGAAAGCAAGAATAAAACAAAACATTGTCCGGGAATACACTGTATTTTCAATTAAAAAAATAATTTTATAATAAAATTAATGAATCTTAGCATTTCATCATACGAAGGTTTATTGATTTCTGCATAATGATCATTTCCATCTTCGTCTTCATCGCAATTCATTGCTGTATTCTTTTTATTTTTCACCCTGTCCACTTCAAAACTGCCTCGTCCACATCTTCATAGACACATGCTTTTAAACGTTTTGAACAAGAATTCGATTAATCATAATTTTGTATTTTATCACGATTTTTTTATTATGGTTGATAAGCTGTTTGGAGGAATACCAAATTTTAAAGCAATCTCTTTTTTTTTCCACGCCTTTATCCACCTCATGAAGAATTAAATTTTTTTCTTTGATGCTCAAGCACTTACGCTTTGACATTTTCCAGCTTCAAGGTCATTGATCACCATAAAATGTGTTAAAAAAAAAGAATAAGTTTTGCAATGTTTAGAAATATTTTGAGAAATAGGGAGCAAAAAAATATTGGATCACAAGAAAAAGTTCGTTAAATAGAGAATGCACTTCGCTATTTGGAGGTTATTTTACGAAGAAATTCGCAAAATGTTCTTGGTTCCAAGAAAAAGTTCGCAAAATAGAGAAATTCGCAAAACAGAGGTTCGGTAAATAGAGGTCCGACTGTAGTTCCAACTGAAAAAATGCTTTAAATGAAGGGAAAAATTATAATATATGTGTTTTGAGTGAATAAATATATTCCTAAAAAAGTTAAAAATTCTAACTTTTTATATGGTCCCCCGGTCCTATCAGTCATATTTAATAAAAGTTTTTTGACACTCGAATATTTTAAACAAAAAAAGTCCCACTCTTCTGCGACTAAAACTGGCCGAGTTATGGAGCTTTGAATATCGCTGACTTAGACCACTTTACACCATTTCAATAGCCGTCTTGAAGACGATCCACCAATCAATGCACAGTACTTGCTCGACGAGGCCGGTGATTGGTTAAAAATGATGAAATTCAAAGCTCCATAACTCGCTCAGTTTTAGTCGCAGAAGAGTGTGACTTTTTTTGTTTAAAATATTAGTGTCAAAAAACTTTTACTGAATATGACTGACAGGACCGGGGGACCGTATAAAAAGTTAGAATTCGTAACTTTTCCAGGAATATATTTATTCACTCAAAACGCATATATTATAATTTTTCCCTTCAGTTAAAGCATTTTTTCAATTGGAACTATATGTCTATCCCTAACGGTTTAGAAATTAGCTATTGTGCAGAATAAGCGTGGACACCCTGTATAGTGCCGCAAAAATGGTTTTTTTTGCAACAATATGCTACAAAGTTAATGAGAAGAAAAAAACTTGAAATTTCGATTAATTCTTAATTAGAAATATTTTTAAAATTTTGGAAACCTTTTCTTAGTGAGTATCTACAACCCACACTCACACAAGAAGTAACTTGTACTTGTCAAATTTAATAACTCAAGGTCCAACGTCCATATAGTTTTGAACGATTTTTGCATCACGCATGTCGGAATTTACAGATAGCATCCAGCCTATAAATTTTATCATGTTAAAACTGCGGTAGACCAAAAAAATGTGGAACCAACTTATCCACTGGCACTGAACTTTTTGGTTCCATTTCTTCCACAACATTTGTCCTTTTCTAGATGTCCTGAAGCGTGGCGGCAATGCGGCCGATGCAGCGGTCGCCACCATGGCCGCAGTCTCGGTCATCCAGCCTGCAATGTGCGGCATTGGAGGGGACTGCCACTGCACCTTCTATAGGAAGAAGGACAAGAAAGTGATGACCGTCAATGGCAGGTACTAAACTTCCATCATTTACTTGTATACTCCACTCTACCCGCTTTCGGCGACCATCTTTGTCACGCAGGTCATCACCAAAATAATAAGCACCCATAATAATACGCCTTCGCAGTCGGTGTCGGGAAATACAGTGGCGTCTCCCTATAACGAAATCGCTTGGTTCCAATTGAAAAATTCGCTATAGAGAAAATTTCGTTATACGGAGATTAGAGATTTTTGCAGTTATTTAAGTAAATGTTCCAAACTTTTCAATAGGTGCGATAAGTTCAAATGTATTTAATTAGAATTTTCAATTAAAAATGAAGTAATATATATTATAAATTTGTTAAAATTGTACTAATTTTTATTGTATAAATAAAATGCTCAGAAGTTAAGACAATTCACCAATTTAGAGAATAATATGTACTAGTATGTACTTACGTTTATTTTACTTGGAAAAATTCCGTTATTTTACATTGCTTTGCGTTTCGTGATGTTAAACTTTCAGAAAAATTTTCACATTTTCAGAGTGAGTGGTTCCAGAAACAGGCACGTGTGAGCGAATTGGTTGCACAGAAACTATCAACTTTCTTCAAAAATGACAAAAATCGAAAAGATAAACCTCTGAAAAAATTCGTTATAGGGAGGCAACCACTTCGTTACATGGAGAATATTTTGAATGTTATTTAACATTCCGATTAAAAATTTCGTTATAGGGGGAAATTCGTTGTAGAGAGACTTCGTTGTAGGGAGACTCTACTGTATTAACTAGCAGGTTGAAGGAAAATGGTGCGAAACAAATTATTTAAAGAAAAACATGATATACAATTCATGTAAATAAATTTAACCCTCTGACGTCGAGCGAGGCGGTACAGGACGGTCTAGAAATTTTCTCTTAACAGCAACAAAGGCCGGTCTGAGGCGGTTGGCTTCTTTTGAGGGGAGGGGAGGTTCTGAGATCCCTTAGGAGATAAGCGCGGTAGGGGGTCTATTTATCCTTGCCCACCATAGCCCATTTCCGTGCGCCTTAAGATAAGCTTACAGCAGGGGTGGGGTGGTGATGTAAATGACTACCCAGGTTGGGAGAGTCCAATTCATGTCGTATCCTCCCCAAAAGTCCCGGTTTTAAAGGGGTTAGAAGAAAAAGTTGCCTTGTAATTAAAGAGTTAAGCAATTGTATGTGTTTGTATGTGTTTATATGAATTCTCATTTACTCGTGTTAATTGCTCTCTTTTGGGGTTAAAGTTATAAAAAGCCTTAACCAAACAAACTACCACATGTACAGAACGCCGCCCCATGCCCCTGTACCTGAATCCATTACGGCAGCCGAACCTGTTGGAAGGACATATACAGGCAGGAACATAACCCCATGCCCTGTGCCTGGATCCATTACGGCAGAGCCGAACCTATTTGGAGGACGCTGAGACGCACGCCCTGTGCCCTGTCCTGTCACGGCAGCCAGACCTGTTGGAAGGACTTACAGAACGCCCCATGCCCTCTGTCCTGGAATCCATTGCAGCCAGCAGGCCTGTTGGAAGGACATATAGCAGCTCGCCCTCATGCCCTGTACTCAGACCATTAGGGCAGCCAGACCTGTTGGAGGACTATAGAACGCTCCCTTGTGCCCCTGAGCCTGTGAATCATTGGCAGCCGAGACCTGTTGGAAGGACATGTACAGAACGCCGCTTGCTGCCCTGTACCTGAATCCATTGGCGACCAGACCTGTTGGAAGGACAGTCCTGTGCAAGACGCCCCCTTGCCCTGGTACCTGGATCATTTACGGACATGGCCAACCTGTGGAAGGACCTTATACAGAACCTTATACATATTCACATGTGC